>CANXYI010211347.1:0-16216 GCA_948208565.1 Hura crepitans
GGTGAAGTAAAAGTACCAGAGTCAAAGTATAGCATTTGATACTTGAGATTCCTTAATGATCTCAAGTCTAAGGATACTTACACCACTAATATGATGAGATTCTTTCACTAACATAGATTATGTATCCATGTGAAGATCTCACAATAGGTCTCTAATGTACTTATTTCTCAAACAAGCATCCACATGTTATCTCTAAGCATCGCCATACTTACAGCTTGTGAGAACTACTACTTAATCTAGTTAAAAAGTAAAACATATGCTAGTCTGTTTGTATTAACAATGTCTAATCTTATTAACACTATGACTAGGGATAATTTAGGTATTATCACATTTACATAAAATAGGAATCTCACATCATGAACTCTTTATAATTTCCTTTGTACTATGATTTTATACCACGGACTTTATTACATAGTTTAAGATTATTATCAAGTAAATGTCATAACATGAGCACTAAGTAAAAAAGAATGCCATTTTATTAATGAATAATTGTTTTATTGTACATGAAATTATCCCTATTACACATGTGCTCTAGGGCATACAACTAACATAAGAGGGGTATATATAATGGCTGAGTTTGCTCGAGTGGTGACATATGTCACCCGAGTGCCCCGAAAATGCTTAATTCGACAAAACTTTGGCAAATTTTTAAAATTCACTCAGATATCTAAAAATTATTGCATTTATTTTAAAAATCCTTAATTAGTCCCATTTAGAGGCTCATAAAATTTAACTGCCAAATTCCATCGGCAGTACAGGTAACTATCTACCTTGATTTACATACAAAGTTTAAAATTAAGAAAAAGTTGCAAACAACCTCAGAATTTAAAAATTCCTTCACCAATAGACTTAAGTGAATTTTTTACCTTAAGGGTATGGTATTTTCAAGTTTGTCTGGGCACATCCTAGGTCATTCCTAGCCCAAGTCCATCTGAGCCTATGGCATACTAGATTTTGGCCTAAAATAATTTATTATTTCTACTAAATTTTTAAATTAATTCATTTTCATAATTTTCAAGCCCCTTAAAGTTTCATGGCTAGTACACTCTACCTTAAGCCTTGTGAAGGTAACTCGATGCCCTAGGCATACTTTTCTAGCCTTAGAGGTACTGTTTATAGAGGCTTAACTCACAGGCATTACCATTCTTCCCCTCTTATGAAATTTCATCCTCAAGATTACTAGGAGTAAAGAGATATGAATATCGACTTTTCATCTGCTCCTCTGGTTCCCATGTGGCTTCCTCTATATTATGATGCTTACTGTTTATAGAGCCTTAACTCATAGGCATTACCATTCTTCCCCTCTTATAAATTTCATCCCCAAGATTACTTGGAGTAAAGAGATATGAATATCGACTTTTCATCTGCTCCTCTGGTTCCTATGTGGCTTCCTCTATATTATGATGCTTCTAGAGAACTTTAATGACGAAAATAATTTTTTTTCTCAATTATTTCACTTCTTAAGCTAGAATCTATGTTAGTTCTTCATCATTGCTCAAGTCTTACTGTACCTCAATATCCATCACTAGAACTACATGAGAAGGATCTAACCTCTAACTTCTAAGCATTGAAACATGAAATACATCTTGTATCTATTGAAACTTAGGTGGCAAGGCTAGCCTATATTCTAGTTGTCCCACTCTCTCTCTAATCTTATATGGCCTAATAAACTTAAGGCTCAGCTTCCCTTTTTTTCCCAAATCTATGCACTTTCCTCCTTAGAGATACCTTCAAAAACACTTTGTCACCTACTATATACTCAATATCCCTTCATTTTAAGTTAGCATAGGATTTCTCTCTGTTAGTTATAGCTTTCAATCTTTCCCTGATAACCTTAACTTTTTCTTCTATATCTTTGATTAGATCCACTCTTGAGATCTTGTTTTTCCTAGCTTCACTCTAACATAAAGGAGTTCAACATCTTCTACCATATTGTGCCTTATAAGGTGCCATACCTAAATTGGCTTGATAGTTGTTATTATTAGCAAATTTAGCTAAGGACAGGTACTAGTCCCAGCTACCTTTAAACTTGATAACATTGCTACATAGCATATCCTCTAGCACTTGTATCACCATTTCTAATTTTCCATCTATCTAAGGGTGAAAGGAAGTACTATAAGTCAGTCTAGTGCTTAATACCTGATGCAATTTCTTCCAAAATTTGAAAATGAAGTGAGGATCCTTATTTGAAATAATAGCCATAGGTACACCATAGACTCTGGCAATCTCATCAATATATAATTTAGCTAGTCTTTCCAATGATTAATCCATTCTAATAACAATAAAGTGAGTTATTTTATTCAGTCTATCAACAATCACCCATATAGCATCACACTTAGTCCTAGTTATAGGCAATCCCATTATAAAATCCATTGTAACCTTTTCCACTTCTATTCTGGTATTACTATAAGATGTAGCAATCTAGAAGGAACTTAATGCTTAGCTTTTACTTGCTAGCATGTCAGATATATAGTCATATATTCTGCTACATCTCTCTTTATACTTGACCATCAGTATTGAGACTTTGAGTCTATATACATCTTTGTACTACTAGGGTGCATAGAATAAGGAGCTTCATGTGTCTCCTTCAATATCTATAACTTCAGGTCACCTGTACTAGGTATAGACAACCTACCCTAATAATACAGACATCCATTTTCACTTAATTCCAATCCTATTACCTTCCCTTCTTCAGCTTTACCAACAATCTATCTCAACTATTCATCCTTCACTTGAGCTTTTTTTATCTATTGCCTAAAATCTGGTTTAATTTGAAGTTCATCTAGAATGGCATCTTCCCCTATGTACTGCAGTTTAGCATTCATGGCTATCAAAATTTCCATAAACTTCCTACTCAAAGCATCTGCCACCACATTAGCTTTTCATGGGTGGTAATCTATCAAATAATCATAGTCTTTAATCAGTTTTAACCACCTTCTCTGCCTCAAGTTTAACTCTCCCTAAGTAAGGAGATATTTTAGGGTCTTGTTGTCTATGAAAATATCACACTTCTCAGCATACTGATAATGCCTCTAAATTTTCAAAGTGAACACAATAGCAGCTAACTCCAAATCATAAGTAGGGTAGTTCCTCTTATGAGGTTTCAACTATCTCAAAGTATAGGCTACTACTTTTCCTTCCTACATTAATACATAACCTAATCCATTAAGTGAGGCATTACTATACATAACAAAATCCTTACCCTATACAGGTTGAATTAAGATAGGAGCTTCTATCATTATCTTTTTTAACTTGTCAAAACTTTCTTGACATATGGTATCCCACTCAAATTTTACATTCTTTATGATCAATCTTGTCATAGGTGTTGCAATCATATAAAATTCTTTCACAAACCTTCTGTAGTACTAACTAAACCCATAAAGCCTCGTATCTCTATCACATTCCTCAAAGGTTCCCATTTTAATACTACCCTAACCTTGTTAGGGTCTACTCTAATACCCTTTATTGATACTACATATCCTAGAAAAGCCATTTCATTCAGCTAAAATTCACATATACTCAACTTGGCATATAACTACTTCTTCTTTAAAGTCTTTTGCATAACCTTGAGATGCATCTTATGTTCTTCTCTAGTCCTAGAATACATTAGGATTTCATTAATGAATACCACAACAAATTACTTTAGGTATGGTTGAAACACTCTGTTCATTAGATCCATAAAAGCTACTGGGGTATTAGTGAGACCAAATGGCATCACTAAGAACTCCTCATGCCTCTATCAAGTCCTAAAAGTAGTTTTTGGAATATCAACTTCCTTGATTCTCAACTTGTGATACATAGATCTCAAATCAATTTTGGAAAATACACTTGCACTTCTCAACTAGTCAAAAAAATCATCTATCTTGGGTAGGGGATATTTATTTTTCACTGTCACTTTATTCAACTGTCTATAATCAATGCACAGCCGAAGTGACTCATCTTTCTTTTTCACAAATAGAATAAGGGCTCCCCAAGGTGAAGTACTGGGTCTAATAAACCCCTTATGTAGTAGATCTTGCAACTACACCTTTAGTTTTTTCAACTTAGTAGGTGCCATTCTATACGGGGTAATAAACACAAGAGTTGTACCAAGATACACCTCAATCTCAAAATCAAGCTCTCTTTATGGAGGCAACCCTAACAACTCATTAGGAAACATATCAGGGAAATCAAAAACTATTGGGATCTATTCAGGAATTAGGGTGGAAGTATTAGTGTCAATGATAAGTGCTAGGTAGGCTTCACACCCCTTATAATTGAGTTTTCTTGCTGTAATAGCTGAGATAAGATTACCTAAGAGGATCCTCTCACTTACAACTGTCACTACTTATCCCTCTATAGTTAGAGGGTAGGCTTTTTGTGTTTACAAACCACTACTTAAATAACCATTCCATTCCTAACATCACATCAAATTCATGAAAATGTAATTCAATCAAATCCATAGGAAACAAACATTTTTGAATTACTAAGGGACACTGCCTATACACCTGGTTCATATTCACACTCTAACCTATAAGATTACTAACTTAAATGTCTATGTTTGCATACTTAGATTTCAATCCTCTATCATATGATTGTGTGGTGCATATATAAGAATGTGTAGATCCTAGGTTTATCAATGCCAAAATTAGAACCTTAAATAAGTGAAATGTACTAGTAATGACATCTGGGGCTACTGCTTCTTTATAAGCCCTTACAGTATATTGCCTCACTAATACACAGGCTTCTGATCCTATCCTCTAACTAGTATTGGGTTATTTTCCTCTACCTTTCCTCTATCCTCTACTTTGAAATGCTGTTATAGATGCCTAAGTATGGATAACCTCTAGCTATCTTTAAGGACACTCTCTCTGATAATGATCACAGGCACCACAAGTAAAGTATTCTCCCTTTCTACTTAACCAATATTGCCTCCAGTGTCCCTTATTGCAAGTATTGCAAGTTAGGGGTTTATTCCTGTTACATGATGGTCTTGGAGCACTAGTAGCTCATGGAGGTGGTGGATGTCTAATTGTAAAAGCCTACCCTGACCTTTGAGATTGTGTCTACCTCTTTGCCTGGTGCACTGACTGAGACTGAGACTATTCTTCTCTTCTTCTCTTACTACCACTTGAGGCTGTATTAGATTGCCCAGCTGTGAATTGTCTCTTCCTCTAAAAGAAATCCTTCTTTTCCTGTACCATCTCTTCCATATCATATGCTGATGTTACTAATACTGCAAAGTCTATAATCCACAGGTTAGCTATTTCTATCCTCAGTTTTACATTCAAACCATTTAGAAATCTCTTACATTTCTTCTTTTCATTAGGAATGAACTCCTCAGACTATCTTTTTAATCTAGTGAAATACTTCTCATACTCTGATACTATCCTCCTACCTTTTTCAAATCCAAGAACTCCTACCTCTTTTTATCCTTATATGAGTCTGGAATATATCTATTTCTTAAGTCTATTAAAAAGAACTCTCAAGTGATATCTATTACTACCTTTCTCTTCTTAATGGTATCCCACCAATGGAATGCCTTTTCCTGAAGAAGAGAAGTTGTACACTTCTAGTTTACTTCCTCTATACACTCTAGCTGTTCCAAAATTTTGAAGGTTCTCTCTAATAAGTACTCTACTCAAGATGCATCATCCTCCTGTTTACCCAAAAAATCTATAGCACTTCTTTTTTTAATCCTCTCTAAAGGTGTCTTCTATGAAGGAGTTAGTGGTTGTCGAGGTATTGGAGCTAGTAGAGGAGGTGGAATAGCAGTTGCAAAAGTATGTCTAAGCAGATCCACTATTTGTTGTAATAGTTCTGAGGATTCTTGAGTATATGGCTATGCTTGTGGCTATTGTTGATATGTAGCATCACTGGGTTCCAGTTAGGCTTTATTGCTAGCTCCCCCATGAATTAGTGTAGGGGCATAACTAGCCACTTCCTCTCCCTAATCTTCGGGTATCGGATCACTCATCTTAATCAAGTACAAAAAGAAATAGGACTTATTAGCCACTTAGTAGTGTAGCAGTTTAGAAAATAAAATAACCCTAGACATTAACACTTATTTAAGAAACCTAGGAACATATAACTTAAGCTCTGATACCACCTAATGTGACACCCCCTACCAGACTTCCTAAGAAACCCGACAGGTGATGCACTTCCAACCAAGTCACCTATCTTGAAATTACTCTAGGTCTGAACTCCTTAACACTTATAGACTGTTTTAAAACTTTATCAAATATTGCTTAGTTTCTTAGTCTAACACTTAAACATTCTTATATGAGTTATGACAGTCCTAGATAGCCCTTTAATAGGCATTCTACATGTTACAGAAATTTGGACAGCACAATGACTACCTAGTTGACATTCCAAATTTTTTATTGCCTATAAATACACTTATATATTATTATTATTATTATTATTATCAACTTAACTCCTTGTCCTAGACCTTTTTAGTCCTATCAATATTCTCATCACATATTAATAACATACCATAATCACACAGGGCCTTAGGCCCACAGTTATCAGAAACCATAAAAGCAAGCCATTTCAGATAAACAACCTATTTATATACATCACATCTATCCTTTTTATATATAGACATAAGCAGCCTCTAAGCATGTTAAACCTATAATCTATAGTGTTTACATTAGTGCTAACTAACAAAACATAGGAAAAAGAGGCTTCTATATACCTTTCCTAGTCTATGCTGCTACACTGCAAGTTCTCTGAGGCTAAACTGCTTACCTTTGCAACCTGTGCACCAAAACACTGGTACACTGACCATAAAACTGAGTGGTAAATCTAATGCATTAAAAACATGTCATGTGTAGGCACTCAAATGCAATAATAGGCTATAAATGCAATGTAAAGATCAACTTCATGCAATGCACTAATTCCAATTAATCAGTCTCCCAATTCATTTAATTATAATAATGCCACCACTATAATTCCAATTAAATTAATTATTCAATAAATTGCCATCAATTAGGTTTGTATATCAATTCAATCAAATTTAAAGACTAGATAGACTACACCTAAGACACTAGAAGGAACTAAAAAATTATGTAATGGCCTACATTCTAGACCCTGACTACTGTATCAGCCTCGTCTGATAGTAGGGATCAGTTCACTTGAACCTCCAAATACCATATAAAAGATAGCAAGGATCGGTCCATAGACCTCCTAACATCTTAACCAAATCAACCACTAACCATATTATGGGTAGTAGGGATTAATCTGGAGACCTCTCAATATCTAAAAAAATCATAGCATTGAACTTCAGTGGATAACAAGAATCAGTCTGTAGACCTCCCAATATCTAGATAATCATCCACATCAAATGAATCCAAA
Organism: Hura crepitans; assembly: GCA_948208565.1. Lineage (NCBI taxonomy): Eukaryota > Viridiplantae > Streptophyta > Magnoliopsida > Malpighiales > Euphorbiaceae > Hura > Hura crepitans. The sequence continues at coordinate 7,336 of CANXYI010211347.1, forward strand.
TGATAGCAGGGATCAGTTCGTAGACCTCCCAATATCCATAAAATCAAAAGAAAATATCTAGCAGCTGCTAATTTCTAAGTTGACTGGTCAACCCATCTAATGGGTGTCTAACTAATGGGCTATCTGACCTTATTTTAAGCCCATTTATTTATTGATCATCATATTATAATATTTAAAAGTGAAAAGTAGATAGTTATGAATTTATTTTGAGAGTCCAAATTTGACCTAGAAAGTTACAAGTCATTTTTTGTCCTACTAAGAAGTTACGGGTCTATTTTTCTAAGGCAGTTTAGGTCACTTTCCTAGGCATAATTAATTCTACATTAAGTCTAAACTAAGCCATTATTTTAAGTCCATTTATGTCCATGTTCAAAGCCATTTACATGTATAAGTTTTTAGGTCATTTTCTTAGATAGTTATAGGTCATTTGTACGTTTTGCATGCACAATTAGAGGTCCAAATTATATCTATTTCTTGTCATTTTCCCATTCCAATTGCACCCACTTATGTCTATTTCCATAAGCCTCAAGCCATACTCAATTACATATTTCAAATGGCCCTAAAAGTGGCCTCAAATCCATTTCACATCTATCTCACAAAATGTTTAAAATCTAGGCCAAGTTATATGCCATTTAAGGTATCATTTTTAGGTCCATTTTACTATTTCATTTCAAGCCATTTTTAAGCCCTATTCTAACTCCATTCCAACCTTTAGTTATTACCAAAACTTTAGACATTTTCATGCCTCATTACTCACACATTTTCCATATTCCATGCCAAGTTCACATTACCCATTCCATGCATAAAATGTCATGCCATTTCCACACACATATGCCATGCCATAATATGTATATCATGCCAAATTCACCTCACATAACATTCAACCAAAGCTTGTAAATGACCATATCTATGTTTTTCTTCACATTCATTCATGCATACACATATATTAACATCATTTAAGCTTACATACACACACACATGACATACTATGCAAACTAAGCCTTGACATGCCATGAACATGCTTTGGCCATACCAAGAAATCATGCTTACAAGCACTCTTCCACTAAATTCACCATAGACATTTACAATGCCATGCCAAACATCCCAATTCCCATTTAATGTCTCATGCCCTCATGCCATGTATATACCTTGCAACCTAAAATAACCTAAAAAACCTCTCAGCCACTCAATACAACACCACCAAAGTTTCCTTTTTCCACTATACATATATACAAATCATACCTTTCCATAACAAACACACTAAAAGCCATAACATTTCCATTTAATTCAAGCCATACACACACATACCTCTTAGCCATCATGCCTTTTCACCCTTCCATTCATTCTTTTCACAAATTCACCCCCCCAATCATTCATATCACACATAATTAGCATTAAAACAAGCCTAAGTTATAATTACACATAATTTAGCCTTAAATTCCCTAAGTTCCATATTCTATTTCTATATATTTTACACATAATCTATAATTGGCATGATTCAAATACATCAAATTCACATACCTCGCTCAATTTCTAGCCTTTCCTCCCACTTTTAAACCTTTAAACCCTTAGTTCAACTTGAGTTTCCTTTACAGCTACATCATCATGGGAATACTTAGAAAATTCCCCAAAATTTCTATAGTCCTCTAATTGAAATTCTATAAGTATGAGGGGTCTTAGAGTGATGAAATCCCCTAGGAAAAATTTTAAAAATGAAGAAAGAACACTTACACACCAACTTGAGTTTTCCCCTTCTTTTTATGTACATTTAGCCTTTTTCAAATTTTATTAGATTTCATGGTCATCTATGTCCTCCACAACCTTTAAAGTTTAATTTTTACCTAACTGAAAGGGATTTTTGGTGATAATTAGAGGTTGATTTAAGCTTAGTAAGCCATAGAAATGGAGGAAGAAGAGAGGAGATGGTGTTAAGAGAAGGTGGAAGAAGAAAAGGAGAATGTGTAGATAGGTGAGGTGTTTATGCTAAATGGAGGCTTAGGTGGCATAAGGGGGGTATATATAGTGGCTGAGGTGGCTCGAGTAGTCACATGTGTCACCCAAGCGCATAAAAATGCTCAATTTTCATAGTCCCATTTTTCAAATTCACTTAGACCTCTAAAAATCATTGCATTTATTTTAAAAATCCATAATTAGTCCTATTTAGAAGCTCATAAAATTTCACAGCCAAATTCCCTCGGTAAGACAATTAACTAACTACCCTTGATTTATGTGCATAACATAAAATTAGTAAAAAGTTGGAAACGACCTTGGAATTTAAAAATTCCTTCACTAATGGACTCAAATGATTTTTTCAGCTTTAAGGTATAGTATTTTTAAGTCTGTTTAGGCACATCTTAGGTTATTTTTAGCCTAAGTCCATTTGACCCTGTGGCTCACTAGATTTTGGCCTAAAATGATTTATTAGTCTTGTTAAATCTTTAAATTAAGTCATTTTCATCATTTTTGAGTCCCTCAAAGTTTCATGACTAGTACAACCTGCCTTAGGCCTCATGAAAGTGACTCGATGCTTCGAACACAATTTTTGGGCCTCAAAAGTACTATTCACAAAGCTCTAACTCATAGGCATTGCATTTTTTATTTACAATCTACCATAACTCGGTGTTTAGATAGCCTATCCATAACAAAAATAACATCAAACTCATTAAATGGTAGCTCAATAAAGTCTACTGGGTATACATAATCCTGAACTACTGAGGGATAATCTCTATATATCCTATTAACTACTACATGTTGCCTAATTGGGTTACTAACTATGATGCCTATATTCATAGAATTAGGTTCTAAACCCTTATCTCATGCTTATATAGTGCAAATATATGAATAGGTGGATCCTAGGTCTATCAATGCCAAAATAGATACACTAAATAAAGAGAAAGTACTAACTATGACATCAGGTGCCTCAGCTTCTTGTTTGGCTTGAATAACATACCACCATACAAGTGTTTAAGCCTCTAATCTTGTTCTCTAGCTTGTACTAGCTTTATCATTCTTGTATTCCCTATAGCCTCTACTGGTTGCTAGAGATTAAGCTTAAAAATGAGTAGCATTAGCTTATTTCCACATACAATCCATCTAGTAGTGATCTTAATATCCATATATAAAGCACTCCCCTTGCCTGACCTACCAACAAACTCCTTAATGTCTTTTGCTATAAGTCCAGCACACTAGGGGTGCACTCTTAGCTGTAGACATAGGGGCTCTAGTGGCCTATTATTGTGGCCTAAGCCTAGTCTGAGATCCTTGGCCTATTCTTTGTGTTTAGGCCTACTTCTAGGACTACTGTAGGGCCTGAGTACCCTTTTATTTCTTACATGGGTCTAGGGATAAGCTAACTTGCCTTATAATGAAAGGCCTCTTTTTTCAAAAAGTCTCTCTCTATTCCTTCAACATTTCCTCCATAGCATAAGTTATTAAAAATAGAAAAGAAATCTCTTAAATTTTTAAAGTAGCAATACGCATTCTAAGCTTAACATTAAAGCCCTCTCCAAACCTCTTATAACACTTCTCTTTATTGGGAATTGTAATGCTCGTGAGTCAAGACTCTATGAATAGTAACTTCGAGGCTTAAAAAGTGTGCCTAGAGTGTAGAGTCTCCTTCATGAGGCTCGAGGTAGGGTGTATTGTCATGAAACTTTAAAGGGTGAGAAAATGATAAAAATAACTTAAGTTAAAGTTTTACTAGAAATAATAACTTATTTTAGGATATAATCTAGTCAGCCATAGGCTTAGATGGATTCGAGTCAAGAATGACCTAGGATGTGCCTAAGCAGACCTAAAAATACCATACCCTGAAGGTTTGAAGTTCCCTTAAGCCCATTGGTGAAGGAATTTTTAAATTCTGAGGTTGTTTGCAACTTTTCCTTAATTTTAGGTCTTGCACAAAAATTAAGGTAGTTAGTTAAGTGTCCTGCCAAGGGAATTTGGTCATGAAATTTTATGAGCCTCTAAATAGAAGTAATTAAGACTTTTAAAAATAAATATGATAGCTTTTGAAAGTCTAAGTGAATCTTTATAATTCCTTGAAGTTTCTATTGAAACTAAGTAATTTCGAGGTGCTCGGGTGACCTGTGTCACTACCCAAGCCCGCCTAGCCACTATAAAATTGCCTTGTTACACCTAGCTACCTAATTGGCATAACTACCCACCCACCTCCACTTTTTCCCTTTTTTCGTCCTCCTATTCCCAATGCTATCACCCCCTTTGCTCCTCCATTTTCATGGCTTCTCAAGCTTAAACTAGCCACTAATTCACACTAAAATTCCCATTAATAAGTAACAAATTGATGTTGAAAAGGGTTTAAAGGCCATAGATGTCCATAGAATCCATTAAAATTCATAAAGTCATTAAGTGTACATAAAGGGTGCTTGGAAACTAACTTTTTTCTGTAAGTGTTTCCTCCCTTTTTTTTCCTAAAGGATTTTTCATTTTAAAAGTGACTATGTTCATGGATTTTTGTTTGGGGACTTATAAAATTTTCTTTAGATTTTCTAAGTGGAGGAGTCATGTATAGGGGAATGTGGAAAACTGAGGTGTAACAAGGTGATTCAAAAGGTTAAAGTGTAGAAAAGGCCTTACTTATTAGAAAGGTAAGTGAATTTAATGTATTGGAAGCATACCATTTAGAATTCATGAACATTGGTGTAGAAAACATGTATGGAAGTTATGGTTTTAGGGCTTAGTGAGTATGTATTGGTGTGTTATGGTTACATTAAGGTTTATACCATGTTAAATGAATAATATGTATGCCAAATTGGTGTATAGAATGAAGAAATGGTTAAAGCCTCACTTTCACTGAGAGGTTGGTGTGTGTGTGTGTGTTAAGTGTATGGCATGAATTAGGTGGAAATGTAATGGTTTCTAGTGTGTTTGATATAGAAGTGGATGAATTATACATGTGTATAGGGAAAATAGAAGAGATAGTGTTATGCCTTAGTTGGTTGAAAGGTTGCCTTGAGATGTATGCTAGGTGTATGCCAAGTTAACATGACACATTGAATGGGAATTCATATGTTAGAGATGGCATTATAGGTATATATAGTGAATTTGGTGAAAATAAAGCTTGTGTGTGTGTGTGTGTGTGTGTGTGCATGCTTGGTATAGCTGAGTCATGTACAAGGCATGCCATGTCTTAGTTTGTATGATATGTGCATGGTGTGTGCATATTTATCCTTAAATCATTTCATTACAAGTGTATATGTGATTGAATGTGAAGAAAAGCATGTATAGGGCCATTGGCAAGCATTGGCCAAGAGGTATATGTGGTAAATTTTGCATAATAGGCATGTTATGGCATGACATACTTAGCATGAAATATGTAATGTGCACTTCACATGAATAGGTAAACTTGTATGAGTAATAAGACATGAAAATGTATAAATGTTGATATGGCATTCAAGGTTGGAAAGTAGTTAAAAAGAGACTTAAAAATGGCCTAAAATGGCATAGTGGAATTAACCTCAAAATAGACCTAAATTGGTATGTAATTGGAACCTTAAGTATGGATATTTTGTAAGGTTTTTATGACATGAATTTAAAGTCTCTTTCAAGCTCATTTGGTGTATATAATTTGAGGTGGCTTTAGGTTTGTGCTCATGAATGAAAATGGGTGCAATTGGCATAGGAAAATGCTATGAAAAAAACCTTTTTTAGACCTATAATGGCATACGTAAAATATAAAAATGACATAATTGTCTAGTAAAATGACCTAAAAACTTTTGTATTGTGTATGGCCTTCAACATGGACATAATTAGGTTTAAAATAATGGCTTACACTAAAATTAATGTTAACTTAATTATGCCTAAGAAAGTAACCTAAAATGACTTAGAAAAATTGACCCGTAATTGTCCGATATAACAAAAAATAGACTATAACAATCCAGGTCAAATTTTGACTATCAAAATAAATTTATAACTGTCTTTTTTCACTTCTAAATTCTATAATATGGTGATGAATAAGTAAATGGACATAAAATTAAGGTCTAATGGCCCATTAGTTAGGCACCCACTAGATTTGTTAACTAGTCAACTTAGGGATTAGTAGTTGCTAGATAATTACTGTGACTTTTTTGCATATTGGGGGGTCTACTAACTGATCCTTACTATCTTTTGGAAGTGTCTAATGTTGATGATTATTTGGATATTGGGAGGTCTATGGACTAATCCCTACTATCTAATACAGTATTTGCTGTGATTTTTGGATATTGAAAAGGCTGCAGGCTGATCCCTACTATACATAATATAATTGATGGTCGATTTGTTTAAGATATTGGGAGGTCTATAGACTGATCCCTTCTATCTCTTGTCTTGTATTAGGAGGTTTAGGTGAATATATCCTTGATATCATACCAAGGTTGTGCAGCGGTCGGAGTCCAAAATGTGGGCCATTGCATAACTTCTCAATTCCCTCTTGGTCTAGTGTTTTAGGTATAGTCTATCTAGTCAAGCCTTTTAAATTAAATTGAATTAATATACGAACTTAATTGATGGCAAGTTACTGCATAGTTAATTTAATTGAAATTATCATAGTGGCATTATGGCAATTATTAGGAAAATGTGGAAAATCACTTAGAGTGCATAAATTAACTAATATACCATCCTCACATTTCATATTGATCGTCATATTGTTATTGCTTGTGAACCATTGCATATAACATGTTTTAAATACATTAGAGTTGCCACTAAGTTTTATACTCAGTGTACTAGTGTTTTGGTGGGCAAGTTGCAAAGATAAGTAATTCAGCCTCAGAAATCATGCAGTGTAGTAGCATAGACTTTAAAGTGCATATGGAGTCTTTTTCCTTTGTTTTGTTAAGTTAGCACTCATGTAAACACTATAAGTTATGGGTTTTTGCATGCTTAGAGGTTACTTATGTCTGCATATAAAAAAGATAGGTGTGATGTACATGAATAGGTGGTTCTTCTGAATGGCTTGGTTTTATGATTTTTGATAACCGTAGGCTTAAGACCCTATGTGATTGTGATGTGTTATTGAAATGTGATGATGTTGATTGGGGGATCAGAAGGGTCCAAAAGGAGGTAAAATGATACTACTATTGTTATAAGTGCTTTTATAGGTGAAAAAATAATTTTGGCATGTCACTTGGGTAGTCGTTGTGCTGCCCAATTTTCTGTAATATGTAGAATGTCTATAAAATGATTTCCTAGGTCTGTTATACCATATATGATATTGTTTAAGTGTTAGATTAAGAACCTAAGCAACATTTGATAAAGTTTAAAAATAGTCTTCAAGAGTTAAGGAGTGCACACCTAGAGCAATTCCAGGATGGGTAACCTAGTAGGAAGTGCATCGCTTATCAGATTTCTTAGGTAATCTGATAGAGGGTGTCAAATTTAGGTGGCATCAGAGTATAGGTTATTTGTTCCTAGGTGTCTTACACGAGTGCCAGTGTTTAGGGTTTTTTTCTCTGAACTACTATAGTGCTAAGAGGTTGATAGGTTCTGTTTCTTTTTGTAGTTGATCAAGATGAGTGATCAGATACCCAAAGACTAGGAAGAGGAAGTGGCTAGTTATGCCCCTACAATAATTCAAGGGGGAGCTGGCAATGCAGCCATACCAAAACCCAGTGATGCTGCACAGTAGCTATAGCTATAAGCACAGCCATAGACATGAGAATCCTTGGCATTGTTACTACAAATAGTGGATTTTCCTAGACATACTTCTATCACTGTTGCTCCACCTCCTCCACTAGCTCCTTTACAAAAGACACCTTTATAGAGGATTAAAAAGATAAGAGCTATAGATTTTTTAGGTACAAAGGAGGATGATGTAGAGTGAGCAGAGTACTGGTTAAAAAGAATCTTTAGAATTCTAGAATAGGTAGAGTGTACAGAGGAAGAAAGCTTGAAATGTATAACTTCTCTCCTTCAAGAAAAACATATCATTGGTGGGATACTATTAAGAAGAGGAGGGCAATAATAGATCTCACTTGTGAGTTCTTCTTAACAGTGTTAAGAAAAAGGTACATTCCAAATTCATATAAGGATAAAAAGAGATAGGAGTTTCTAAATCAGAGATAGGGTAGAAGAATAATGTCAAAGTATAAGAAAGATTTTACCAAACTAGTAAGATATGCTTAGGAGTTCATTCCTAATGAAGAGGAGAAATGTAAAAGATTTTTAAAGGGCTTGAATGTATAACTAAAGATGTAAAGAGCCAACCCTAGGGTTATAGATTTTGCAATTTTGGTAGCATCTACATATGACATGGAAGAGTTGGTATAAGAGAAAAAAGACTTCTTTCAGAGGGAGAGACAATTCACTGCTAGGCAATCTAGTCTAGCCTCAAGTGGTAGTAATAAAAGAAGAGAAGCACTATTTCGATCTCAATCAATACACCAAGCATAGAGGTAGACACAATATCAAAGGTCTGGGTAGGCCCTTATGGTTGGACCTCAACCACCTCCATAAGCTACTAGTGCTCTAGGACCAATAGGTAATAGGAATAGACCCTCGACATGCAATGCTTGCAATAAGAGACATTGAAGGCAATATTGGTTGAGTATAAAGGGATAATGCTTTATTTATGGTGCCTGAGACTATTATCAAAGAGAGTGTCCTCAGAGATAGCTAGAGGGTGCCCGTACACAAGCATCTATAGCATGTAGAGGCAGGGCAGAGGGAATCAGCCCAATGCTAGTTAGGGGATAGGATTAAAAGTCTAGGCAATAGTGAGGCAATATGCTATCAGGGCCAGAGAAGAAGTAGCAACTCCATATGTCATTAGTGGTATATTCAACTTATTTAATGCTCTAATTTTGGCATTGATAGACCCATAATCTACAAATTCTTATGTATGCATCACATAAGCACATGATAGAGGACTAAAATCTAGATATGTAAA
>CANXYI010211429.1:0-10609 GCA_948208565.1 Hura crepitans
AGACATCATATGTCAATACATTTTCCCATCAAGCATCCTTTGCATGAAAACATGTATAATTTATGTTTTCTTTGCATGAAAGCATGCATAATTTATCTTAATATATCCTTTTCATGAAAACATGCATCACTTATCTCTATGTTCCTTTGCATGAAAACATGCCTCGTTTATCTCTATGTTTTCACGCATAAAACAAGCATCATTTTATGCATCATCTGTATACAACAACATGTTTGCCATGCATGAATACATAAATCATTCACCAATTGTTTTTCCAAGCACTCTAACATATATCATCTATCTCTATGTTTTCTTCGCATGAAAACATGCATCATCTTATCTTTACCTATCCTTTACATGAAAACATGCATCATTTATCTCAATATATCCTTTCTAAGAAAACATGCATCATTTATGTCCATGTTTTCCAAGCATTAATCCTTTGCATGAAAGTAAGCTATATTTATCTCATCATTTTCTTTGTGTATGCATGAAAATATGCATCAACCATTATCCCTCATCAATACCTTTATGTATGAAAGACATGCATCATTCATAATTCTTCAATACATTTTTTATAAATGAAAACATGCATTAACACATCTTTTTTCGAATCACAAATAAGTTCTTAAGTTCTCTATGCATGAAAAATGCATTATCTATTATCAACACATCACATGAAAATATGTACTAACCCTTTTGCCCATGCATTAATCTTTTTTCCTTCTATGCAAACATACAATATCCCTTTTTTAAAACTTGCATTATCTTTTTTTTTCATGAAAACATGCATTATTCTAAATTACCAACAAGTTCTTCATGCATAAAAACATGGATTTTCCATACATATTAACCATATATGCAGCAAAATACCAACTTTTGCAAATGCAAAGGTATTAAGAGGTGAAAATTGCCATGCTACTAAGAGGTGTAAACGATCAACCGCCAAGAGGTGCAATCATAAAGCTGCCAAGAGGTGCAATTGCCAAGCCACCAAAAGGTACAAACACCAAAAGCCACTAAGAGATGTGAACACAAAGCTGCCAAGAGGTGTAATTGCCAAGCCATTGAGAGGTATAATTGCTAAGACACCAAGAGGTAAAATCACAAAGTTGCTAAGAGGTGCAATTGCTAAGCCACCAAAAGGTGCAAACATCAAAAGCCACTAAGAGGTACAAACATAAAGCTGCCAAGAGGTGCAATTACTAAGCTACCAAAAGGTGCAAGTATCAAAAATTGCTATGATGTCTGATCAAAAAGTTGATAGAGGTATAATTGCCAAACAACCAAGAGGTGTGAACACAAAAGCTACCAAGGGGTGTAATTGCCAAGCCACTAAGAGGTGCAAAAACAAATCTACTAAGAGTTACAAATAAAAAGATGGCAAATGGTGAAATGCCAACATGTAAAAATGCACAACAAGTTTTATCATGAAGGTACAAGATAATAAGTTGTATCACACAAATGTGAAATGTGAGCTAGATCACGAAGAGGCAAAATGGAAAAATTAAACAAAACTTTAAAGTAAAGGCATGTTTACATCTAGATGGATTTTCACTTCACCCGAGGATGAGCAAGAACTCATATTCAGTGTAGTTTATCTTCACAATATCAATCTTTTTTTGAAAGGAAGATAAAATTCAAGTTTAGCTAGTTTTTGCTTTGATTTAGAGGTAAGCATATGTATTCGATATAGCTTCACACTAGGTAAATATACCTTTATGTGAGTATCTCAAACTCATACATTGATATAGACTATTAAACTAGCATTTCACAGCACACACTAAAGTGGGGGCAACTATAGATGCCCAGGTTTCAGGCTTATGATGATAGCTAGAGACATACTCAAGCAATAAGGTAAGAAACCTAAAACCAATGTCTATAAAAGAGTATAATAGTGTAAGTCTACATAGACTTATTAGCACAAAGTCCGTACTGACTAAAAAATACCTAATTTAGAATAATAGGGCCCACAGCCTATGGTCTACAAAGATAAACCAAAGCCTATGTTTGCACGAACTAGCATAGAACTAGCCTAAAGGAATAGTGCTTATATCCCACCAGGGTAAACTAGAGCCTAAATCCATATAGACCTAGCAATTGTGAATAATGGTTTACTCAGGCTTATCATCAAAAAACTTTTAGAAGCTTAATCTTCCTATTTAAACTCTGACTTCTAATCCTATTAGGACTCCCTTACTTTTGGATGAGAGAACTACCCAAACACCCTATAAATACCCTTTCCAAAAGGAGTAAAAGTGGGCAAGAATCAAAGAATTCAAACCTATAATTTTGTAAGTCTAAGGCATTGACTCCAAAGTAGGATTCACTCTACTAATCCTAAGCCCACAATAAAATAATCAGTCTTTTGAAAACTTTACACTTGTCTTTTTACTTAGAGCTAATTACAAGGTGAGATCTAAGGCTTATTTTGTTCATTATCATCATTCATTCATTCATATTATTTTTATAGCTAGGGATCTCCTTGGATTAATTAATAAGAGAGGTGATTCTATGTAATCCTTATATCAATTATAAGTGTAAGTTAATGCTTTAAATCATTTTTCATCATGTACTAATTGTTCATTAAAGATGTAATCATTTTAGAACTAATGCCTAAACTAGACAGACTTATCTTAATGCGTGATAAGGTTTACATATACTTATTGTTTGAATGTGTGTAAGGTATAAGGTCCGTACAGATTGTTTTTCAGTAATAGTCTTATGTTCACCTTATGTGCTCTATTTAGATATGTTCTAATGTATGATATTAATCTATATTTATGTATTTATAATTTTGTATAATCATTTTATTTCATAATATGTATGCCATTGATATTCTAGAATTAATATTTGGTCTGCATAGACTTCCTTTCACTGATATCATAGTCTATACAAATATAGTCTATACAAATATATGTTTTAAAAATATGTATTCTGATTCTTAGTCCATATGGACTCACTTTCACCAAGTTTGTAGTCCACAAGGATATCTATTTACTGTATATGTGTTCCTTGTCTCAGTCCGTATGAACTCCCTTTCATAAGGAGTGTAGTCTATATGGATATATTTTCTAAAATATAAACCATACAAATACCTTGTGATAAATTTATGTTTTCTTTTGAATGATCAGTTTGTCATCCTTCTATTCATAACAATAATTTAGGCATATTCATTGACCATTCATATCTACATGTAAATTCATCATACATGTTGTTATCATTATATTTATTGCTGTTATTAGGTCCTCACGAACCCCTATTTGTGTTATTATACTCTTTCCTATAAGTTGCATAAGATTTACCATTGCTACTGGATACGATGTCCAGATGGATGTATTACTTGCGACATCTTTTAGTCTGCACAAAAATAGACCAATAGCAATATTGTGTCTGAACAGACTTGCTAACATAGAGATAGGACAAATAGCTTATTCTTTAATTGTTTATTTGGTTTTGTACCTTTTATCTATTTTGTTTATTTTAGGTTGTAATAGGTAGTTTAATAACTTGTTCTACACATAAAAAGCCTAACCTAATGTCAAATATTTTCTACTTAATTAATTTGTATTTTCATAATAAAATGATTTTAAGTTGTCCCTTAATAAAAGTCACATAAAAATGTATTTTGAAAAAAGCCAATCTCCTAGAGATAGGAGTTGGGAAATTACCACTAACTCCTATGGAATTACTACTAGTTGTCAGGCTAAACAACTACTAATGAATAACCTAATTTTTGGATGTTTAATTTACACTTATGCTTGTTCTATATTTCAAGATTGCAATTTATTTTCCTTATGTGAAAAGGTGACATAAATGCTTTAAGATGCTTACTTGCATGATACGGGATTGATAAACATTCGAATATAATGGAAGGTATATTATTGAGTTATAACTAAGATATATTTCTAAACCACTTCTACGTAAAAGATAAGTGGCCTTGGTGAAGAGCCTAATGGTGATTCTAAATAATAACTCCCTCATCCCTAGTAAAATGAATAAAATCTATCATAACTTACTTCTAAAATATTGTTCATGACATCATTTTTATATTCTATGTTACAAATAATAGTATATTAATTATCTTTAACCTTTTTTAGTCTACGTTCATTAGACAAAATCCTAATACTAATGCATTATTAGCCAAAGTGGTCTCATCAATTATGTAGTGGCTCATATTTTGGACCTTATAGTATCTACACTAGCATAAATATATGTGTAGTGACCCTAATAGATCTTACAACTGCTACACCCACTTGAGTATGTGCAGCGGTCCTAATGGACTTTACGATGGCCCCAACCATATGAATCAATGTAGTAGCCCTAAAGCACTTTATGGTGTTATAACCATATGAAATGTATATATAAATATATGTATATGCAATAGCATAATTAGACCTTATGCCTGCTACACTAACATGGATATATATGTAGTGGCTTGAATGGACCTTACAACTATTACACAAGTATAAAAAGACATCGAAATGCCTTAGCAACTACTAAACTCCTAGTTGAGCAGCTAACATATCCAGTCCAGATTCTTTAATTCATATGGGCTATTATTAGTTCTCATTGTGTTTCACCCAATTAAAGTGATTAACATTAGATTAGCAAGCCGTTTAGCCATTATAGTCACTTTCTAATCCTTTTTCATGCCATTTAAACAACATAAAGAGTTATACTTGAGATACCCCTTACTCGATCCAATTGCTAGATGCTAATACAGGAATGGCACACAATAATATATCATGACCATATCTAGTTCATTCATCATTCAGACAAATCAAAGCTTTTGTTTACATATTTGAAATTTATGGAAAAAAATCCAATAGCATAGCGACTACCTGAATATATAACCTAAAAATTTAGTAGTAAAAAGTGCACTTTTATATTCACATATTCATTAATCCTTAACACTATATCCTTCTAATCCTCTAAATAATCTCAAACAGCCTAGGTATCAATCATTCAATCATTCTCAACAGATTAGCATAGTGTACAACATCATAATACCATTTCACACATATATATATTTATATCATATGGATATAAAGTATTTAGGTTACAAGACTTAATATCAACTTATTTAGGACCTAATACCCTTATTTTACATATGAGTGCCATTTAACTAATATATAGTATAACATGACTCACAAAACTATACCAATAGAAGCTTGATGTGCTACAACACTGGTTTAAAGGCCAAGCTGGAGTTGATTGTTTACTACCTATGCATCGAAACATGATGGGCTAAGCATAATGCTTTGTCACACCCTTACTTTTGGTTTTATTTTTCTCAAGATTACAATGGTAATTAGAGAAAAAATAGGGAATTAAATTAATTTATGGATCAAGTAGAGTCAGTTGGTGTGAATAATAGATTGAAAATCAAGTGAAGGGCAAAATAGTAATTTTAAAATTATGAAGGTGAAATTGGAAAAGGGTAGTTTAAGGTCCAGAAATGAGTGGAACAAATATAAAATGTTGAAAAACATAAATACAATATGAGAGGAATAATAGAGTGTGATGAAAGATAGGGTTCTTGAAATGGTCCTAGTGAATAGTCACACTAGACTGTGAATAGTGCTTCTTGAGACATGAGTGAACTAACTAGAAAGAATGAAAGAGAATATTACAAGATAATTTTGGGTGATGTTTGGGTTAGAAATGAAGTCATTAAGGTGATTAAAATTGCTTTTAAAGATTTCATAGAAGTGTCTCATGAATAGTAACCTAGTTTTAGCTGAATAATAAAATATTCAATTTGATCTCAAAAAAATCTAAGAATAGCTTGACTTGAAAGTCAAAATTCCAAATAAGCTAATGGTACTAGAATTGGAATTTTTTTTGACATCTAAAAGTAATTTATTTAAACTAAACAAAAATGTTATTAATTTGTTCAATGCATTCCTATTGGTTTTAAATTATGAGGTTCTCGAGACTTACTAATTAAGGAATTTCTAAATTTTTGGTTCTAAGAGAGGAATTTATTCAAACTTCAAATGAAAGAATTAATTTTTAAAGAGTTAAAATTACTTTAAATTAACCTTAGCCATTGGATTTCTAGATGGCAAAATCATAGACCTAAATTACCATAATATAAAAAGGATTTCATGTGGTGTAATCACATGTGATCAAGCTATCTTCCATCCTCTCTACTTGACTATAGCTGATGCCTTCTTCTCTTACCCCTTTCTTTGATTTTTCTTAACTTTAACTGCTCAAGAGACTTCTAAATCATAATCAATATCATAAATTTATCCTCATTAAGCCTAAAGCTCTAGTTTGGTGTAAACGTGGCAAAAAGAAGAAGACATTGAGAGATTTTGGTGATTAAATGTTTAAAGTTTCTAACCTCTAAATTGTGAATCTTGGAGATAAGCTAGGCAAGGGGAAAGACAAGGTGTAAGAAGGTTTATTAGAGGCCAAAGAAGCTAATTGTAGGTGTATTCAATAGTTTATGTATTATTTAGAATAATGTTAAAAATTTAATTATTCTTGCATTTATGGAAATCATGTATTACATGTGTGTGTATGTATAATGCATGAATAATGAGATAATTGAGTAATATGGGTGGTTAGTTAATGATTTTAAACATGAATTGAATGAGAAATGAATAAGTATGGGCAACATGGTGCATTGGCCAAATAATGTGTATGCTTGAAATAATTTAATTAGTGTATATGTATGTGTAAGTGATACATGAATGATGTTATATTTAAGTGATACGGGTGATTGTCTTATTATATAGATATGAATAGAATTAAAATAAATTATATAAGTGTATCGAAGTAGATGGCCGAATAGTATGTTCAAGAGAGATAATGAATATGGTTAATATTATAATAGACAAATAATGAAATAAAAAATAAATAGAATTACATATGTATAATAATTAGAGAATAAAGGAGAAATCAAAAGGAGTATAGTGATATGTATATGTACGGGGTATTAAGAAAATGGTGTCTTGATATGTGAGCATACATTTGGTGATGTGGTTAAGTAATTAGTATTTACATTATTTCATATAAAGTATAAAAAGGAAATAAATGATGTGAGATTTGATATTATATTTAATGACATTTGATTAAATGAGGAAGTGATATCAAAATTAAGGAGAGTTATATGACAAGTTGATGGGGTTTGTAAAAGAGAACATACAATGTGTGGATAAAATGGTTGGTAGTGAGAACATTATAATTAGTATAACATTAAAAGAAAATGGAACCATAAACATGTGTGATAGGGAATCAATATAAGATGTCATGTCTATATGTATAAATAAGGAGACTGAATAAGAAGATGGGTACAGCCCATATTAGTTATACAACTATTCGATAGGTTGACCAGTCAACTACGAATTATAGCAGCTGTTAGGATGTCATAAGAATGCAGGTACAGCTACAATGTAGGTTTATGAGGACCACTACACAACTGCTTACTCAATGTAAGTGCAGCCACAATGTAGGTCCAAGAGGGCTTAGTTAATATTGTTGTAATAGCAATGTAGGTCTAATAGGGCCACTGCACAAATATCTATGTATCAAGATGCTGCAGTAGCAAAGTGGGTCTAAAATCTAGACTATTATGCAACTTACATAGCTCGTTATCTAGTATTAATAGTTTTGAATATGGGCTAAGAAAATGCTTAAAAGGGATAAGGTTATGTAATAAAATAATTAATATTCACTTAAATAGTGTAACATGAGTTTCATACTAATATCATTTGAAGGAACTAGTTAACTAGAGATCTAATTAGGGGTAATAAAAGAAATTGTGTGGAGATAAATTAAGTATTATAAGTTCTAAACATAAGTACTTAAACTATAAATAAAAAGGCATTCAAAAAAGATAAGATAATTTGGGCTATAATATAACTAAAAAAATAATAATCTCCACTCGAACCAAGTGTAAATAATGAATAGATAACTAGAAGTAAAGTAAATAAGGAATATGTGAGCTAACATTGTAGATAGGGAATGACAACATAATAGTAAAGATTGTATTAATTGAAAGATAAGGTAATAAAGTGGAAAGACGTGTATGTGAGTTAACATTGTAGATAAGGAATGTCATGATAGTAATGAAGACTAAATTAATTAAAAGGTAAGCTAATAGAGTGGAAAGCCATGCCTTGAATTTTTAAATTGAAAATTGGGTTTAATTAATTGAGCAAGATTATTTTATACATTGTGTGATGCGTATGACTTGAAAGAGCACCATTAATGATTAGTGATATATACATAATGCATATTTCACTGAATACACCATTAAGCATTATCTTAGTGCATCATTATTTGCATTGCATAGGAAGTAGGTAACAAGTCAAAGTGGTAACCTCAAGTAAGGCAGTATAGATTAAGAAGCTACACTTTTCAGTACTACTATTATGCTATGTACAATTATGTATAGACAGGCACTTAGGTGTACATGTAAGCGATTGGGCTTAAACCTATATATGTAGATGACATAATCTGATTATGTAAGCAGAATGTATGAATTTGTATCTAAACTTGTGTGATAATAGTATGAATGTTAAGTACAAATTGGTGTTTTATTTATGAGAATGAAATCGGGATATTTCTAGTGACAACACTGTGTGAATATAATGTGTCAATTAATTGAGTAAGAGGATTAGATGGATCCAATCATGTGGGTTGAGTATGTTATGAGGTAGAAATATAGTGTTTCACAGGTTTTATTTGGGGAGAGTAATCGATCAACTGTTATGCTGTCGAATTTTTGTTCGACAAAACTTTGAGTTCATTGTATTTAAATAATGACTTGGCAAGTGTGTGATAAGAGACTTATACACATTTGACATGTCAAAGGGTTTTAAGAAGATAATAAGAATAATAAAAGATAGTAAGTTTAGAATATGATGAATAAGGTCGTGTGCCAACTCTGATCCAGGTTCGACAGCCGGATCGGGTAAAGGGTGTTACATGCTTAATGGTGTATTCAATGAAATATATGTTAAGTAAAATTAACCACATATATATGTCAAGCCACACATATATCTCATGTATACTGTTGTGTAACAACAATTATGCATAACTTTAACAAATTGTATGCAAATAATTTTAGTCCTATTTAACCTCTTTATCTTTACTTCAGTCGTTATATCATTACCATATTGTTACATAAATTACTCGCACGTAGTTGCATATAGTTTTGTTATTCATTTAATTATCCCATATTTGTAAAACATAGGGGCTAATATTGGATAATGAGATCTTAAGCACATAGGTTGCAACACCCCTTACCTATTTCTATAGGAAACAGGCAAGGTGTACTGCTTCCCGTGAGCTCACCCATCCTTGGATTTCCCCAGGGGCTTTTTATTTAACTTCTACCCAAGTTTGACTTCTTTTGACCTAGTATACCCATTAGATAATTCAAACCACTTAACCTTTTATTATTGCCTATTTTAAGCAACTAAAACCCCAAATTAGGACTACCAGACATTCACAGACAACCGGCCACCATAATAGCCACCCAGGTGAAAAAATCCTAAAATCAACCTACAAGAAAAACAATTCTAAAGATATTTCCTCATTTCTCTCCCTCC
Source organism: Hura crepitans (assembly GCA_948208565.1). Lineage (NCBI taxonomy): Eukaryota > Viridiplantae > Streptophyta > Magnoliopsida > Malpighiales > Euphorbiaceae > Hura > Hura crepitans. The sequence continues at coordinate 9,573 of CANXYI010211429.1, forward strand.
CGGGACCCTTTTGGTCCTCCAAATCATAATCAGACAACAACATACACACAGTACCAAACATATGCTCTCAGACCCATCGACACACGGATATAAACAAGTAAATTAATATTAACAACCAAAACTATACATACATATAGGTTTATCATCTTCAGTTGCTATTTACATCTCATAACCCACACTGTCCTAATATACATAAGTGCATACTATAATAATTAAAAAAGAAAAGCAAAATATACCAAGAGACTCGAAGGCAGCTACACTATGTTCATTTAAAGATAGTCATCTCTTAATGTCTACAGCCTATGCATCGGAACACTGACACACTGAGTATAAAACTTAGTGGTTGAATAGACCAAATATAATATGTCATAAGGCATATACATGCAATATGCAACACACAGTTTTAAAAGCCATTGTCTTATCCAATTATAACTAGTTCTTTTCATCAAATCCAAGTTTACTTATTTATCTATTTGTCTGGTTTATTATAAATTAGGCCCATAATAGACAAATAACACTTTAAGACATTAGATAGTGGGAACTATCTTGTGCAGTGGTCCATATTTTAGACTTCAGTAGTAGCACCTACCTCACCCAATAGCAGGGATCAGTCCATAGACCTTGCAATATCAGACTAGCATATAGCAAGGATCAGTGTGTGGACCTCTTAACAACTAGAAATGAGATAGCAGGGATTAGCCCCATGGGACCTCCTAATATCTAGAGTCACATCAACAATAAATCATAGGTGGATAGTAGAGATCAGCCCCATGGCACCTCCCAACATCCATAGACAGTAAATGGGTAGCAGGGATCAACTTAAGTAGGCCTCCTAATACCCTAATGTATAGGGTTCATCCTAGAAGCTCAATGGCTGCACCCGCCACATCTAATACATAATAGTGATCCCAAAGGACCAAACTACCTAGCAGCTGCTAACTCCCTAGTTGATCGGTCAACCTATCCAGTAGGTGTCTAACTAATGGGCCAATTACTAAATGAGACTATTTATCTTAATATTATCACTTCTAAAGTCT
>CANXYI010211462.1:0-16206 GCA_948208565.1 Hura crepitans
TATATATATATATATAATGAAAATGGTATCATTTTGTTTTTTCTGTCAATTTCACAAGCTATATTTCTCATGTAACACCCGTAAGCCAAGATTTTATGAACAATACCTTCTGAGCCTGAGGGATGTTCCCTGCGGTACGGGGCATCATTTTGAGTCCAATGACTGGCCATAAAACTTTGACAGGCCTAAAAGTGGGTAAAACGAATGAATTTAAAAATTTAGCAGAACCAATAAATTATTTCGGGCTGAGGACTAATGAACAGTGAACTTAGTTGTGGTTGTACCAAGATAGCTCTGGGAAGTGCCCGGACGGACCCGAAAATATCATAACCTGAACCTCAAAAATTCCAATGAGTATGAAGGAGAAGGAATTTTAATTTTTTGAGGTTGTTTAGTATTTTTTCTAAATATTTTATTCTAGTAAGTGAATAGTGTCAGAATGTCTATTATTGAATTTTGACTTGAAATTTTATGTGAGCCTTAGGGACACGAAGAAAGGATTTTTAAAACTAAATTGAATATTTTTAAAGGTCTAGAGAATATTTTATGAATTTATAAAAGTTAAAATGGCATAGGGTAAATAGTAACCCTAGCTCCTAAGGGAGTTTTGGGCTGAAATGTTAAGGGATGCTAAATGAATTTAATTGAGGATTTTTGGAACAAGAATTATGATTTTTAGAGGTCTATTGAAATTATTCTGAATTTTCAAAGTTTAAAGCAAAATAGGATTGATTTGGGTTGTCCGATCGATATATGGAGTGATCGTGACCATCCACATTGCCTAAGAAATTAGGGGTACATGTGTAAATAGTAGTTAGAATGAAAAGAATTCATCTCCTCCCATTTACAAGAGAAGCCGATGCCATTTCCACTATGGAAGTCCTCCCATTTTTTATTCTTTCTCTCTCTTCCCAACCAAAAAACACATAAAATTTATATAGTTCTTAACTCCATGCTATTCTTAAGCTGTGACAGCATTGGAAAAAGATGTCTAGTAATTGAGTTTTAGGCACTTGATGAATAGTGCCATTTTGAGGTGTAAGTGATTCTTTTTAAGGTTTCTTATTTTTCTTAAGGAGTATTTGAGATGTAAATATTATCCCTAAAGAGAGATTTCAATTTAGGGTTATGTGTGATTTTATAAGAATTTTCAAAATTGAAACCCTATGATGGATGTTTTGGAAATAGTGGTTAAAGGTGGAGAAAGATAGATTCGGTGGTTTTGGAGTAGCTTCAACAAGTCTGGGAGCCCACTGTAAGTGAATTTAATTCAAACATAACTTGCATGTTAGGAAAAATGTGGAATTGAAGTTTGGGTGTATGTACAGAAGTTGTGTTTGCATGGGTGCTTATGTGAGTATGTATGTGAAATGCATGCTAGGATGTGTAAACTAAGGATATAGGATTTGATAAATGTGAATTGGATGTGTAAATATGTGATACATGCATGGCTATGTGTATGTCATGTATGTTATGGTGTGGACATAGATATATGGCATAAGGACATGGAATGTTATGATAGTAGTATGATATGTAACATGTGGATGTGATGAAATGGATGGGTAACATGTGAATGTCATGAAATGGATGGGATATTGCATGGTTATATGAAAAGGGAGTTAACATTTTATGGGGTGGTAATGATATGTAGGGTGGACATTTAAGGAAAGATATAAAAATTAGAGTGAAAGATATTAGAGGAAGAAGATAATAAGATTTAATTAGGATAGAGTGGTTGAGATTTTAGAGTTTAAATATTGGAAAAAAATGCATTAAGATGAGTAAAATTTGTGGTTTACTTTAGAACATCATGGGTTGAAGTGAAAGAAAGATGAAATGAATTACAAGGTTGGTGAGGAAAAATTACCAAAGGAATAGTAATTTTTACGTTACCAAGACCTATAACTGTCTAAGAAATTACGATGGCCTATAACTGTCTAGAAAATATGACTTGGTGAAATAAATTAATGTCTGTGTCTTTTTAGCTTGAAAATTAGTAGAATAAATGTGTGGTAAATTGGAAAAGCAATTAGCTAAGTCTAATTGAACCATAATGGGTTAAAGAGCTATTTAATTGTTGAAAAGCTGAATGAATAAATTAGGAGAAAAGGGAACAAATTATTATTGTACAATAATGTATGGATAAACTTTTAGACACCTAATACCTAGAAATTTGGTGGACTTCAAGATATAAAAAGAGATTATAATTTATAAAGACTTAAAGATATTTCTATGGGGTAACCCTCATAAAGAAATCCATAAGGTGTATTAACCAAATTATCAAACTATTTAGGAAATAAATATTATTATGAATATAGTAACCAAGAGAGTAAATTATTAAATTTGAGAACCAAGTTATTATAAGGTAATGCAAAAATTACATAACATAAAATCTATAGAGCATAATCTATTAGGACTCATGGAAATAAGGTAAGTTGGGTATATGTTTGCATTAGAGAAAAGGCAGAATTAGTTGTGAAAGAAGCTAAGAGACAATTATATGAAATTAATGTTAGGAATGGAACTAGAGTTGCAAATATGACAACTTGATGAAACTAAAAGGATATTAAATGGAATTGGGCTGATAAGTGAATTAAGATGACCATTGAGAATGATAAATTTTATTATGGATAAACAAGACAATGAATCTTTTAGCTATGAAAGATAATTGATAGGGGATATGGGATTACTGGTTATTTATACACTGGATAGGTTGACTAGTCAACTAAGGATTAGCAACTACTAGATACTAAGTTTATATGGATTTTAGCCTATGTATGTTGACTGCAGCTGCTGAGTATTGATTTGAGCTTGCACGCTCATAGGTATTGGGAGGTCTATGGACAGATCCCTACTACCCATTTATGGATATTGGGAGATCCCACGGACTAATCCCTTCTATCCACCTATTGTCTTGCTTGTGCTAATTGTATTGGTATATTGGGAGGTCAAACATGGCTGATCCTTACTATCCCCTTCCAATATTTTGAGGTTCTTTAGAACTGATTCCTACTATCAAGCGAAGGGTATGTACAAACATCGAGATCTAAAATATGGCCCACTGTTTAGCTTGGTCTTTTGTCCAATTCTCTGACTGGGTTGTTACAGCCACTGAGGTCCAAAATGGGGCCACTGCATATTTTGATTCCCATTATCCAGTGGTTGGGAGTTCTTCCTGAACCTTGTGTGTATGAATAGACTAATAAAAGAACTTGAATGAATTTAATGATATTATTGAGAAAACTAAGATGTAATCTACCTTTATTGAGTTAATCAATGAGAAAATATGTTATAAATAGGAGATGAACTATAAAGAAACACTGAATAATCTTATGTAATCTTAGTTTATTGTTCTAAAGGAGTAAAAGATTGATGAAAGGTATGTAAACTAAATAGATTAAGGTGAGAATAATAAATTGAATGGATAAGCTATGTAAAACATGTAAACATGGGTATTGATAGATTACATAGTATGAACACATGGTGCTATGGGCTTTAGGCAATCTTAGAAGCTTAGGTTATGAGGTTAATTGAGGTAAGGTGACTTTATTAATAAATAGTTTTATCTGGAAGTTTTGATAGAGATACTGGAATTAATATGTAGATGTTGTTAGTAATAGCTGTGTATGCTTGCATGTTATAGTGATACATGGTATTTTTGGTTAAATTCACCACTGAGTGCATACTCAATGTATCGGGTGTCTGATGTATAGGTGGTAAATTCAGAAGATATGATGCAGACAATTAGCAGTGCTGCCGATGGCTATCTAGGTATGACATTGTCTGATTAGATTTGATGTTTAAGGAGATAAAGACACTTGTGAACATTACTGTGGGTACTAGAATGGTATGATAGTTATACAATGAATATGATATCCTATTACTAGTGTGATATGAGCTACTAGCTATAATCACAGATTAGGTTGATATTTGATTGTAAGCTCAAGCATGTGAGTGTCATATGCCTTGTAGGTTTACCATAGATCACTAAAACTATTAAATAAGATTTCTAGACTGAATAGGAGAAACCCAATTAAAAGTTAAATGAAAGGCCCTTAGGAAAATCCAAAGATGGGTGACCTCACATAAAGTAGCACACTTTGCCTATTTTCTTCAGGAATAGGTAGGGGGTGTTACAAGTGGCCATCAACTCATAATGTATTAGTGCTTCCATTTAGTAGTAGTTTAGGTTCAATTGAGATATATGCTTTTTGATCAAGATTGCATGATCACGCACACCTAGACCAATATAGGTTCATCACACAAGACAAGCTAGCAGAGCTCGATGAGGCACAACTTGTAGGCTTAGACCCATAGTTTGCCCAATTTTCTATTAACTTTGACTAGCTGCTTGATAATAACCTAGGCCTTACAAGTCCACCTAGACAATACCAATTGTGGACATATGAGGCTACGTTATCTTCAACACCTCCTCTAGAGCCAATAGCTAAACCTTTCAATCTAAGCTTTAGGATATGGAGGCATGCATTTTAGAGGTACTCTACATGGTGCACATAGATCAAGGTGTGAGGGTTGAGTATAGACACCACAAGCTGACTACTAGGCTTGATTCTTTAGAGGGCAATATCCATACTCTACGATGAAGACAATGACCTCCCTCTTAGCTCCCTTTTTCTATTTTTTATATATATCTTGTAAATGTTAGTTTATGACACAAAGCATTAAACTCAAAGTATTTAAATTTATCATGTTCTATTTTTATCCTATTTATTACATTTATTATTTCTTGCCGTACATAAAAACAAATAATTAAACAAATGAAAATATTAAAATGAAAATATAAACAACAAAGCAACATGCAATGATATATTAATAGATATGTAATAATTAAAAAAGGTGTCAATAAATATAAAATTGATAAGTAGATTAAATAAAAAAATTAAAAGCATGAATAAAAAAGCACTATCACACAACATGCATCAATGATACAATCTAAATATAGTGTCTAACATGCTTTAACTCTATTTTGCATGGGGCATCCTTAAATTCATACTTATTGTTTAGTCAAACATCAGAAGTAAGTTACAAAATAATAATCAATATGCAATGACACCAAGCTCATCACATTTAATGTGTGACATCACAAATGTCAAATCGATAATGTCTATCAGCCATTTGCTTTACTGTAGGGGGTAAAAAGAGCGATACAAAGTCAAATTGAAGAAAAATTAACTTCATGTCCAATGTGTTTAACACTACCTAAGTCATATCAACTTCAAATGCAAAGTCTCTAACATTGTCTAATGAAAAAATCAACTTTAGATGTAATGTCTCTAGTACTATTTAAAGAGAAAACAACTTCTAGTGTAATGTCTTCAACACTATCTTAATCGAATCAATTTCGAGTGTAATGTCTCCTGTGCTACCAGATCGTATCAACTTCAGATGCAATGTCTCTATCACTACTTAAAAAAAAATCATCTTCGGGTATAATTTCTTCTAGCATTACCTAAATCAACTTTGGTTTTAATTTCATTAGCACTATATGAATCTATTCAACTTCAATGCAATGTCTCTAGTACTATTTAAAGAAAAAAATTAAGCTTAGATTTAATGTATCTAGAACTGTCTAAAGAGAAAATAACTTTAGGTGTAATGTCTCTAGCATTGCGCAGATCACATCAACTTTGGTTCCAAATTCTAGCACTCTTTAAAGAAAAAATTAACTTTAGGTGTAATGTCTTTAGCATTGGCATAATCTAATCAACTCTATATGCAATTTCTCTAGCATTAGTTAAATCTAGTCAACTTTAGATGCAATGTCTCTAACACTGTCTAAAGAAAAAAATCATCTTTGAGTGTAATGTCTTCTAGCACTGCCCATGTCAATACCAGATCACCTACAAAAAGGTCCCCTTATAAGGTATGTGTCCTTCTCTATTTAAACTTTGGGTTATCTCATACACTTTATAGTTACCTCCCTAAAGTTGGGGGCAACTATAAGCATTGGATTTCTAGGGCTCCTACGTTTGGATTGCCTAATGATGAAAGAAGGACAAAAATTGTTATAAATAAGAATGTTAATGTCTAGTTCGATGACCTCTTCACTCAAAATTTTAAGGTCATGATTAATTTTAAGCATAAAAGAAGCAAAAATTGCTTTATAATTGAAAGATATTACATTTTACAAGCTTTGGGCCCCTAAGGTGTAAAACTACATCATTTTGCTCCTAAAATAGCCATTTTGGCAATGGCCAAATGGTCATTTCAGTAGAAGAAATGGCTATTTAATGCTTTCCTAAAATGACAATTTCACCTTTGCTAAATGGCACCATTTTGGTAAAGGTGTAAAATCCATCTAAGATTCCTTTTTAGGTAAAATGACTATTTGGCCCCCAAAAATGGTCATTTAGCTTTAAAACAATTATTTTACCTTGGCCTGAATGGTTATTTTGTCCCTCGATCCATGTCATAAAAGGCAAACACTATGTTAGCCAAAAGAGATAACCTTTCTCAGTAAGTGCACACCTAAAAGTGCAAAAACAGTTTTCAAACTCTATTTTTCTAATTTTAGAAGATTTTTCTATAATTTATTTACCTTTTTTTAAGATCTTTCCTTAGTACAATTATATATGGTGGGTTAACCAAAATTTCCTCTTCTTCTTTAATTTTCTTTCTATTTTTCATCTATCTACTAGTTAGATTTGATAACTTATTGCCCGTATTTTATTTATATCGTGTTGATTTATTCATTAATTACTTATTCTTTCTTTCTTTTTTCATGATTATTATTCTATAAATTTATTCTACTTTTCATACTAATATTGAATTTTCTTGATATGTGAGTTGTTTTATCTTTTAAGTGTTTATTGACCTTTCTTTTTAGCCTTTTATCAAACAACCAATGAAAAAAGTCTTTATTATTCTTACATTTTTATTTCTTGTTATTTTTATTCTTTCTTCTATTTACCTTTTGATTATTTTTATTTTTAATTCATTATTTTTATGGCTGGATTTTATTTTAAGCAATTTCAATGTTTTTTTACTTTTATTTGGTTAAAATGTATTTTGGGTAATTTCTTTGTAATTTTAATTTCCCTTTGGGTTAGAATGTATTTTAGCAAATTACCATGCAATTTATTTTATTAGCATTATTTCTCTGTATTTTTCGTAAATGTTGTAATAGGTAGAAAATGAGTTTTACACATTATAAAAAAATAACCAAATTGTTTTATACCTAATTAATCGGTGTTTTCCTAATAAAATGGGTTTAGATTTTTCTTTAATAAAAGTCACAAATCATAAAATCTATTTTATAAAAATTGTTATGTAATAACCAAAGTTCTCAAAATAATCAATTACTCTATCAAATATATGATATTCTTTAATTTTATATATTTTCTTTGCGAATATGTATGTTTTATTACTTTATTATGTTATTCTATTATTTATTTTAATTTTGAAACTTGCCTAAAAATGATAAAATTATATGTTTAATTTAAAATACCATATTAAATTGAGGTATAAATAAGAGTAGGGTTCCAAAACACTGTATTTTTTGCCCTACAAAGTATTTTCCAACTCTGGTCGGGTAGCAACTCTTACTTTGTAGTGCCTAACTCTCTCTTTCTAGGCTAATCAAATGGGCATGACCAAGGACCTCTTTAATTTCCTTCTTATCTTTTAGGACTCGAGAGGTGAGATTTAGGTTGAGCATTTGGTTATTTCGATTTGGCTAGCCAAAGAAAGGAAGGAACATGAATACTAAGCTTATTTGCCCCATGTGATTGATGTAGGATGTATGCCATAGAGCATATGTAATAGGATAGTATTCATGTATTTATACCTTGTGAATTAATAAATTAAGGCATTTCTTTTTATATCATGGTACTTTTATATATTACTCATACTTATATGTGATGTTGTAATCCATGTTATAAAGTCTCTAGTATATAATTACATTGTATAAGAATCATGAAATGTCCATGATGTGAGATTTTTATTACAAGCAAATGCAATATATGAAAATATCATTGATCATGGTATTAAAAAGATAAGACACTATTATTGCAGATAGATCAACACATGTTATACTTCTTTATTAAGTCAAGCAGTAGTTCTTAAAATTTGTAAACACAAAGATGCTTAGCATAAACATGTGGATGCTTACCTGGGAAGTAAGTACATTGAAGACTTATTATGAGATCTTCACATGGATGATGGTGGTTTGTTCATAAAACTACAAGCCAATCCATGTTTGTTACAATAAGTGAAAGATGCCTAGAAAGATAATAACATGCTTGTGAATGTAATGAGTATGATTTAAGAGGGGAAGCTTAATGAGCATGAGGTCAAGAGTGATGGTTATTTGTATTATCATTATCATATTTGTCAACCTAATATTAAATAAGTGAGGGAGCAAATTTTGTAAGAATGTATAATGCTCCTTATTCTATGTATCCTAGTACTACCAAGATGTGTCAAGATTTAAAGATAGCACATTATTAGCCATGCATGAAGAGAGACATAGCTAAGTTTTTTACTAGATGCCTTACTTGTTAGCAAGTAAAGGCTAAGAATCAAGTTCCATTTGGATTTTTACAACCTAAGGCAATACTAGAATGGAAATGGAATAGATTAACCATGGATTTTGTAGTTGGGTTACCTATAACATAGAGCAAGTGTGATTCAGTTTGGGTAGTGGTTGATAGATTGACTAAGTCAGTACACTTCATACTTGTGAGAATGGACTTTTTATTAGAGAAGCTAGTAGAGTTGTATATCGATGAGATTGTATAGTTACATGGTGTGTCATCATTTATAATTTCTAATCAAGATCTAAGGATTACATTAAGGTTTTGGAAAAAGCTACATGATGCCTTGGCTACTCGACTTAACTTCTACATGGCATTTCATTCGTAAGTGGAAGGCCAATCTAAAAGGGTCATCTAAGTGCTTAAAGATATGTTGAGAACTCGTGCCATCAAGTTCAAAAGAAGTTGGGATAGTTATCTTTCTTTCTTGCAGTTTGCCTATAATAACAATCATTAAGCGATTTTAGGCATGGCTCCCTATGAAGCCTTATATGAGAGAAGATGCAAAACTCTTTATGTTAAGTTAGAAAAAAGCTTATGGGACTAGATTTGATTAAAGTTGGAAAAGAGAAAGTGAAGATTATCAAATACAGGTTAAAAAGCCACTTTAGATAGATAGAATTCTTTTGTAGGCTTAAAAAAGAATGACATCTAATATGAAGTGAGAGCTAAAGTATTTCTCAAAATATCTCCATGGAAAAAAATTTTAAGATTTAGGAAGAAATATAACACCCCTGCTAATTCTTAAAGGAACTAGACAAAAGGTACCACTTTCCATAGGTCACCCATCATTGTATTTCCTGAGGGACCATTCATTTAACACTTTTATCACTTTAACCAACTTTGACCTATCTTAACTCTCTAGTGTTTATTACTGTATAACCTTTTATTACTATCTATTTTAGTCTAATAAAACTCTAGTTTATATATGTTATCCATTTATAGAAAATTAGGTAGCATAATGGCTACCTGGGTGGAAAACCAAAAATTTTTCTTGCAAGGAAAGCATTTCTAACCCATTCTCAAGCCACAACTCAACTCTTGAACCCTACTAGTCCCCCTAAACATCAACAATATCAACATATAGAAAACACAGGGTCTTAGACCCATAGACAACTAAACAAAAGCATATACATATATCCATAAAAGACAAATTTCTATAGCCAATTGGTTTAACTATTTGAGTTTTATCATATACATGCACTAACTAGTTCTATACCCACTATACATGAGTGATTCATTAACAAAACCATAAAAGCATAAAAAATTATAACCAAAAGAACTCTGGGTCAATGATACTAGCACCACTGAAGTTGGACTACTCTTATCTATAGCCTGCACATCGGAACATCGACACATAGAGTATGCACTTAGTGGTGGAATAGATATAATAAAGTATGTCATACATGCAGACACAAATATGAGGTCATGTACACACATGTAAATATGTTCCATTCATATTCATGCAAAAAACCACTCATAAATCATTTATCCTATTCAATTAATTTAATTTAAGCAGCATTTCAATTATTAATATCAAATTTTAAGTACTCTTATAATGATTAAGCTTAATATAATTTAGGCCTATAATAGATAGATGACATTTTAAGATATCGGATAGCAGGATTTATCCTTTACATTGGCCCATATTTTAGACCTTGGTAGCTGGACCTCACTACCTCGATAGTAGGGATCAGTCCATAACCCTCTTAATATTAGACTAGTATATAGCAGGGATTAGCCCGTAAACCTCCCAATATCTGCAAATAGGATAGCAGGGATTAGTCCCGTGGGACCTCCTAATACCCCGAGTCATATTTTTAAAATGACATAGGTGGATAGATGGGATCAGCATTGTGGGACCTCCTAATATCTATAGACAATCAATGGGTAGTAAGGATTAGCCTAGATAGACCTCTTAATACCCAAGTATTTAGGGTTCAATCTTAGAACCTTGGTGGAGTCAACCACCATTACATCAACTAATAATAGTGGCCTCAGAAAGACCAAACTAATTAGCAGCTGCCAACTCCCTAGTTGACTAATCAATCCATCTAGTAGGTGTCTAATAGATGGGTCAAATCTATATTCTTTATCTAATTATGTCATCTAATATTACTTTCCACTATATTTTATGTCAATCATAACATTACTTCCATTTTACATGCCATTTCACACAAATTCACACTTTTGGTCTCTTGTCACAAAATTACTATTAATTTGGTCATTTCAAGAGTACATTACTATTCATTTGGTTATTTTCCAATATTGTGTCTTTCATAACACTAGACATGCTACTCTAAAATTCATTAATCTTGCACCATTTCCTTTCAGAACCTTTCATAGAACATATCTCATACTCATGCCACTAAATGGTACACATATAGTTAACATATTACGAGGCATCTTTTATGTACAAATTACATACTCATTTAGGCCATTATTTGCCGAGTTTACGTACTATACATCTCAATATTATTATTCATTTTCTAAGCACTATTTGTACACATCATTTAAATACTAATGCCATGCCAAATATGTCATATACATATAAACACATGCCATGCCATTCAAGTGCACCATTCGGCCACACATCACCCACACACATTCACTTAGTTTCTTTTATCCAACTCATGCATACAAGCTTATTTTTACCTTATTAACATAATTACCTTACCAAATTACATTACTATCATGCCTAATTCTAATAACTTGCATTTCCATACTTATGTATCCTTGCAATTTCATGCCAAAACCCATGACACACATAAATTGAATCTATTCCATATACCTAGGGTATGAAAACACCCCATTCTCCAGCACTTTGGTTCCTATATGCTTACTCTCCTTTAATGTTTCTTTCTTACCCAAAACATACATAATTTCACTTAGAAAAATTCCTTAAAAAATCTATATAACTCCAAATAAAAATCTAAAAATATAGAATCTCTTAAAATACCTTAGGCTACCTAAAATAGAAATAAAAATACTTACACTAAAATTTGTCACTATTCACCAAGGTTGAATATCTCTCTTTACAAGTAAAATTCTTGAATTTTCTCACTTGAATTAGACTTTATAGATCATGAAGGGTCTAATTTATATAACTTTTGTGATTTTTGGTGGTGGGAGGAAAAAGAAAGAGAAGAAAAAAGAATGGAGGAGACAGAGAAGGAATAGCGATGACCAAGAAGAAAAATGGGGCAGAAGATGATGGTTCCACATATGTGACACCCACACATGTGTGGGCCCTTATATAGAGGTAGGTGGATGGCTTAAATCGCAACACATGGCGATCTAACAGTTAATTTTCTCCCAATTTTCTTTTAAACTTTAGAAATTCATAGAAATTTCTTTAGACCTCCAAAAATACTCATTTTAGTTTTAAAAATCCTTGATTAGTGTTATTAAGGTCCAAGTAAAATTTCAAATCAAAATTCCACTATTGACTTTTGGGCATTATTCACTTGCTAGAATAAAATATTAAAAAAATATCAAATGACCTCAGAAAATTAAAATTCCTTCTCCATCATATTAATTGGAAATTTTATGGTTCAAAGTATGGTATTTTTTTTAAGCACATCCCGATGCTATCTCAATGTAACCTCATTTTATCTTCCTATTTACTAGTTCTCGACCCAAAATAATTTATTGTTTCTGCTAAATTTTTAAATTCTTTCATTTTAACCATTTTTTAGCCTATTAAATTTTTATGACCAATACGCCCCTTTCTAGCCTCATGATGGTGCCTTGACTTACAGGGAACACTATTCATGCTAAGGAGGTACTGTTCATAGAACTTAGAGGTACGGGCATTACAAGAAAGCTAGGCTAAAACACAGTTCATTGGCCTATATGAAATAATAGAACATGTGAGACTAGTGGCTTATAGGTTGGCTTTGCCTCTTGAGCTACAACAAAGACATGATGTTTGTCACTTATCTATACTCAGGAGATATGGATCAAAGCTATAACATGTGTTATTAGACAAAGAAATAGAGATACAACTAGATCTATTGTATGAAGAAAGGCTATTATGAATCTTAGCCTAAGAGGTTAAGGAGCTGTGGAACAAAATGGTACCTTTAGTGAAGGTATGCTATTGACATCACAATATGAAAGAAGCAACCTAGGAAAGTGAAGCAAATATGAGAGAGTGGTACCCATATCTATTTGATTTTTGTAATTTTAATGACAAAATTCTTTTAAGAGGGGAAGATATGTAATGCCCCAAAAAATTTTGACATTTAAATAGTATTCCTAGGAATGTGAATAGTGTTTCCAAAAACTTAAGTCACACTAATGTGGTTGAATGGAAGTATTAATCATTATATAGTTTTAGATAAAATTTAGAGTGAAAGTAAAGTTATTTAGATGGTTAAAAATGACAGTTAAGATTTTATGGCAGTGTCTCATCAATAATGACATAGACAAGGCAAAACTATAAAATATTTGGTTTTTGCTCAGAAAATTTAGAGATCCGTACAACCTGATACTTAAATATTCTAAATAGGAATCATTATAGGAATTAAAATTTTTAAATATTGGGATGTATTTTTCTTAAATCAAGTAAACATTAAAGTATGATTATATAATCGATTTTTCTCATTTTTTGAACAAGTTCTCTCAAGGTTTATTGGTATTGATAGCTTGATTTTATAGGGTTTATAGAGTGATGATTATGAGATAATTGGGAATGAAATTATTGAATGAATGAAAGGAAAAATAAGGAAAAATGAGGGCCATTTGATTTGTATTGGAGAGATCATAATGACCCAACTTATTGACCAAGTTAAAGGTTGACTAAGACCATTTAAAATGGTCAAAAAGTGAATAGTAGGTAGTCGTCTTCTTTCTCCATTCTACTTATTATTAATGCCATTGGAGAAGAAAACCTTCAGCACTTTTTCTTCTTTCTCCTATAAATTAATCCCAAATATTCACATTTAAGCCTCTAATTAGCCCCTTTAAGACCTTTAGAGCACCTTAGAAGAAAGAATAAGAGCAAAGAATAGGATATTCTCATGGTAGAGCAAGGAAATGAATAGTGACTTGATTTTGATTAAGTAAGATTTTTTGGGTTTTAACATTTTCTTAAGGTTTCTAGGATACCCAAGAGATGTTTTATAAGGTTGGATTTAATTTTAAAGAATTATATGTTTTATATAGATTTTGACATAAACTTTACTAAAATTGTGTAGAGCAAAGAGAACAAAGGAGAAGAAAAGGAAAAGAGAAGGCATATATCAAATTTATTAGTGTTTTTTGACCATTTTTGTAATTGTGTTCAACTTATCAGATGCATGTTAAATGGCTATGATTGTATTGATTATGAGTATGGCATTATGTTATAAATGTTGCTATTAAAGAATTGGTATGATGCAATTAATGTAGCATAAATTATCATGTATAGTATGTAAATTGGTGATATAATGAAGAATGATATGATTAAGGTATAGATGCTGTGGAGGCCAAAATTTTGAAGAGGCTTAAAGTATGCAATTTGTTTCATGAATTGAATTATACACATAAAAATTACTTTTTTTACTTGGAATGAGTGATAAGAATATAATTTGATGCTTAAAAGTATTTGGATACCATGTGTATGTATCTAGCATGATTGAGTTTAAGTGATGTCTAATTGACAATGTGATGACTAGCATGTTCTAGATCTTTGCTATTTTACCAAGGATGAGGTGGTTATTGTTTGGAGTTGCCACATGGCACTACACTAGGACCATAGATCCTTTGCTTAGAAAGAGTTCAAAATCACATCATATATATTTGCCAATAATATACCTTCCTTTATATATTAAAATTTATCAATCCCATATTATGCAAGCAAGCATTTCATTTAAAGCATACATGCGAGCATTTCACTTAGAGAGAACAAGTTGCAATATTTAAAATATACAAGAAACATTAGTGTATTTTAAGCATCCATAAATTAGGTCATTAATTATTCATTGTTTGACTTGACAACTACCTATAATTCCATAAGAATTTGTGATAATTTTCTAACTCCTATTTTTATGAGATTTACCTTTGTTATAATACACTTTTTTTGTTACCTTTATTAAGGAAAAATCAAAACCATTTTATTAAGAAAACACCAATTAATTATGTAGAAAGCCATTTAATGTGAGTTTAGGGCTTTGACATGTAAAGTAAGTTATTTAATTTACCTATTACAACCTAAAAATAGGCAAAAGAAATAAAAAGTACAAAACTAAATAAACAAATAAAGAATAGACTATTGGTCCTATGTCTACATTAGTAAAGTTTGTGTAGACTCTTTATCATCCTCAGTCTATGCTTGTGTGGACTACAAAATGCTAGGACTAATATGTCTATGTGGATCTCATCTCTAGTATGAATAACCAAGCTTACACAACTCAAGACAAAATGATTAGTAACATAAAAAGAGGTTCATGAGGACCTAATGACAATAGCAAACATGGTTATTATAACACATGTTAAAGATACACATATGGATATAAATACATATAAAATGTACATGAATAATCATTAAAAAATGAGTGGTGATTAGAGCAATTAATGATGAAATGAGAGATAAACAACGCAAAAATTGTCCATATGGATAACATAAAAACATATTCATTTAAAATAAACATTCGTGCAAACAATACTCGTCATGAAAGGGACTTTATAATGCCTTTGTATTAGTTTTAAAATGTAAATTTCATGAATAATGATAAATAGAATGATTAGGATTAGTTACGAAAATGAATTAAACATTAATACATATTATTAACATGCTATAGTGATTAAAATAGATGAAACATATGTTATTAGATAATAAACAAACATTAAAACATAATGTAAAAGATTAATATAAAACTATTATTAAACATTGGTCTATATGGACCTAATATTATCTATATTTTCAAATAATAAGTCCACACAGATTTAATATCCAATAAACTAGGTCTACGTGGACTTACACATCAATTCTACAAAATATGTGCAATTACAATTTTCTAATGAATGATTAAAATATGATGAAAGTGATTAAAAATGTTAACCTACTCCTATAATTGATGTGGGAATTACATGAAATCACTTCACATTTTGATTAATCCTGAGACATCCTTGTTTAAGGAAAAGACATGAACATAATGAATAAAGATGAAAAATGAAAGGAGCCTCAGATCAAACCTTCAAGTTAGCACAAAGCAATAAGACCAATGTTGGGTTTTGGAAGAGCAATTATTATAGTGAGGGTTTAAAACTAGTAAAGCAAATCATTCTTTGGAGTTATCGCCTTAAACTCTCAGAATTTTAGGGTTATTTTATATAGATTGTTCATGATAAGATAGGTTAATGTAAAGGGTATTTATAGTGTTTTTATGGATTATTCCCATCCAAAAAGAGGATGAATCCTATTAGGATTAGGAATCAAAGTCCAAATAGAAAGATTACACTTTTGGAAGCTTTTCAAAAATAGGTTAGTGTGGACCTTAGTTGATAAGCTTTGGGTTCACTTAGGCAATTAATGAGCCTTAGGCCTGGTTTTATGCTAAGTCTATTATGGTATATAAGAACATAGGCTTTGGCTTATCCCAAGCAAACCATAGGTCATGGGCTTACAGTTCTAGGTTGGGCCTTAGTTGGTTAGTGCGAACTTAAT
>CANXYI010211471.1:0-12724 GCA_948208565.1 Hura crepitans
GGTCATTAATAATTCCATTGATACTATCATACTTCAATTACTTCTTTTTCCTATAGTAAATTCCAAAGGAAAAACTATCAAAAGTTGGATACTAAGAATTAAAATGAATGGCTATAGCCTGAGATATAGGAATTGGCAATAGCCTAAGTAATGAGTGTGGTTATAGCTTGAGTAATGAGTTTTGCTATAGCCTGAATAACAAGTGTGGCTATAGCCTGATACGACATTGTGGTACTAGTATACCCTAATTGGCATGCCAACCTATCCAATACAATTCCTACTAGTTATATATTCATCTTAGAATCAATACATATTTCTACCCCTTTATCAGTTGATCAAAAGCCAATAATCAATAGTTAATTAGGTTAACACATTATACGTGTTTAACAATCATTTTTCCTTTTCTTATGATAAACAATAAGCATCACAAATGTACATTTTTCACACATCTACTTTATAGATTACATACTCTTCAAAAAGCATTTGTATTGTTTTCTATTAATAAATTTTTTATTTAAATGAACATCGCTATAACATTTTCTTGTAAAGCAATAGATGCCACAATTAATTACAAAGAAAGGTTATGGTAATCATGCCCACTCACTAGGTTTTTCAAGCATTTGAAATCAAAATGCACATCATATCAATTATACCCATCACATTTACATATATTCCATCCATTATATCAATCTTATATCCCATATACATGTTTAACAATCATATGTCCTTTATGCAAATTTCATAGATGTAAACAAAGAATTATAACCTCTCTTTCATTTCAATTCCTATACTAAATTACTACCACTAAAGGTATAACATACATATATCACATACTTTCACCTTTCATATCACTTTTACATTTACATGCTGCACAATACATTGATTTCTATGAATAAAATCTACACTTTAATGAATAATCAAATTAAGTAATCATATTATTGCATCCATATAACCTAAGAGAATTAAATGTCTTACCTTTCTTTTCCACTTATGTTCTTATGATTAACATAATTCATATGAAAGCATACAAGTTTCTAAACATTACATTTTCCATAGTTTAAACACCTCTCAATAGGAATACTAGTCAGATATATATCTAAGGAATATCCATTCTTCATATTACTTTAATAAACTCTTTGAGACTTTGTTCATATTTATACTTTATTTAACTAAATTAAAACTTTAAAACTTTTTATTAGTCATACTTTAAAACAAGTAAAGACCAATCAATGTTCTTATGATATGTATATTTTGTATATATATACACTTAAAAAAAATATTTTACAATCCTAAAAAGAACCTTAAATATCCAAACTATCACATTGATAATTTCAAATAATTTTGCATTTGTTCCAAATCATTTCCATTTTCTTAAGTAAGAGATACTAAAAAAAAGCAAAACTTTATAACTTCTAAATTACAAATGAAATAACAATAACAATATGCATATTCTATGCTTAATAGAATATAAACTTATATTCTATTTAATAAGCAATTACAAATCTTACAAATTATGCTATCAAGAAAAATTTATAAGATATTTCATTTTAGTCATTTAACCAACCCTTATTTTTCACTTATTTAAAGTCCATACTTACACTTTTATAGGCTAATAATCCTTACACATCATAAAAGTTTGTAAAATAATCATAGGCTTCAAAACCAAATCATAATATCAAAAGAAAAATCATACATATAACACTCTAGAAGAGGTCATGACTGTAGGCCTTAAAGGTCATGGTCATAAGCTTTTTAAATTTTTAGATGATGTTCATAAATATTAAAGGGGGTTATAGCTTTAGGCCTTAAGGGTCATGCCATGAACCCTTCGATTTCTAGAATTTTACAATGTAATTTTCAGCAAACTTCAATCTATTGCCACGAAAATTTCACTTCCATACATTCCAATTCTTGATTTCTATCATTACACACTTAAAGCTAAGACATGTTTAAACTCATTTCCATTCCAAATAATCAATTCACCTATCATGAATTCATCAAAGCTCAAATTTAATCAATTAACCATCAAGAGTAAGACATCTAAGTTTGAGTTACACAAATGTCAATTTAAGGCTTTCTTCTATTTAATCACCAATTCTTTAGCTTTAACACTTTGTTAATTTTCCTTTAACTTATGATGAATTTGGAATCTTTAAGGGGTCTCTCAAAATCAAGCTTGATTTATCTTCACCTTCATCAATTCTTCAAATTCTTCACTATATTAGCATAATACTTGAGTTTGATTCTTTTTAACATAATCATAAAGAATTAATGTATCATGAGAAAGAAAGAAAAGGGTTAATTTTTTTTGAGTCCACAACTACAATGAAAGGAGAAAGGAGAAAGGAGAAAAATGCATCCATGTTCTTTCTCATCAAGCCCTTTTATACCGAGGTTATATGGCCATGATGTTGCCATATGTAATGCATCAATTGATCTCTTCAAAACAAAATCACTTAAAATCAATCCCTTTTTACAATAGTATTAATTGTCACCAATCTAAGCCACCATTATCTCAATTCCATATTATTTTACATAATCGACTCATTTGTGAGCTATTATCTTTTCACATTAATTTTTAATTAATTATCCTAAGCTTACACTCGAACCTCCCAATCTTTAAATGTCAGCTCAAATACATACATAAATGTCAAATAACATAAAGAACACATTTCCCATAATCCAAAACTTTACTATGTATATCCTATATTAGCTTGAGAACACTTTTTGCTACTCAGATAACACTATACAAAAGCCTAAAAATTTTATGGCATTACATGGTATGGTCTCTCCTTTACATTGGGATGTCCTTATTAGAAAATGAGATAAGACCTAAGGCATTGTTTGCTATAGAGTTAACTACTTCTTTCGTTGTGGCAATAGTTTCAATACACATAGAGTCCAAAGCTTTTGCTAAAGCTTCATATGTTTTTTAAGGCCATTAAAAGATCCTATACACTAGCATGTGTTTGAGTTTTCTTTAGCTACCCTAGGATTGCATCTTCCTCTTCCTCTTTTAGCTAGGAACCCTTTTTTATAGATTCCTCATCTTTTTCCTTCTCATTATCAAGCTTTCCACTCCAAGTAATAGCATTTACCTCAGGAGATTTTTCATCATTTATCTTTTCCCAAAATTTAGAGTTTTTTTTCTTTATCATAGTCCTAAATATTAAGCTATAGTATGGCTATTATTTCATCATTTGCCTTTACATTTACAAAAGAATCTAACATAAGTTCTTCAAGTACACTTGGGCTAATTATTAAAATATTTTAAGGTGATGGGGCCTTTAATGGTTAGATAATGGATTAATTTTAGTGCTCAAAGAACTCTTGCTTGGATTAACGAGAGTCCTATTATCTACTAAGTCTTAAATGACATGGCATAGGCAAATGCAATTATTAGTCTTATACCTATTTCCTTAATGGTATTTGCAATAGGCATTCAAATCCCATTTAGAAGGTAAAGGATTTGATGGTGGTCTAAGTTTGAGTGGTGTGACCAAGCCCTTCTCTTTAAGTTTCTCTAAGACTTTGGATAATAGTTTTCTTAAAGTAGAGAACTTATGCTTTCTTATAGCATGAATATCAATCTATTTTTTATTAGATGATCTAAACCCAAAGTTACCTTCCAATTTTGCTTCTTTTTACTCTCCACATTTTCCACTCTCAGAACAGCATCACAGACTTCCAAAAAAGTGATTGTAATTTATTAAAGATATATGGAAGCATATTTTCTACTATGATTCTCACTTGGTCTTTTTCTAGAGGTAATATTTCCATTTGAGACACTTTATTCCTCCATCTTAGTAAGAAATTTGAGAAAGATTCATTAGATTTTTGTTTTATAAGTTCTATGTAGTTTAATGAAATTTCAATAGTATTAAATGCATATTGTTTAGTGAATGTTCTAATTTAGTCCAATTTTGTGTAGTATTCTCATCTAACTTATGAAACCATTTCACTTATGCTCCTTCTAAAGATAAGGCAAAGAAATTTGTAATTTGTTTTCACTTAAACCAGTGATGCCCATTATTGTAGCATATTATATTATGTATATTTCATGGTCTCTTTTCCCATTAAACTTGGATACTTCAGGTATTTTGAACTTGCTTGGAAATCTCACTTCCCTAAATATGGAAAAGGATTTTAAGTCTTTTAATGCAGTATTCGTATGCTATTGGACTAATTTGTTTAAGTTGTCTATTTCATTTTTAAACTCTGTAGCAGGCTCTTACCTTACATCCTCAACTTCTTTCTCCTTTTTTTTGGTTAAGATATTCTTCTATATCTTTAAAGTTGTCATTAGCTTCCTTAACTTTTTTTCCTTTATCTTTACTAGCTCTACCCTTACGTATACCTAGGCTAGTTTCAATAGTAGTTAACCTACCATTCATTCTATCATCTAGTGCATTGGTATGTGCTTTTAATAGCTGAGCTAAGAACTATTTTAATTCTCATTGACTGACATGATGAGTGGTGAATTCCTTTCTAATTGTCTACCTCAACTCCTAGTCCACATCATTTGAGAGCTTATTGTAAATGTATCACATTTTTTAGAACTACTTTTAGCCTAAATTTGAGTATACGTATACATGAGGAATTACATCTTAATATAACAAAAAATGTCCTTCCAACCTTATTGCTCCCACATAAAAGGTTATTCCATCTCTATCCTAGCTGGGGTTTTAACTCACACATCAAATAAGACATATGAATTCTTTTCATGGCATGGTACCTATTGAATTTGGATTTTGGCAAGTTGAGTTCACTTGAAGTAAGTCGTAACCTTTCCTCCATTGAAAGGAGAAATAATTGACTTTCTTTAGAATTCTAAAAAGGTTATAGAAAGACTTTAATCTCAAACATAACTAATAAGAATTCAAATTTATCACAACAAAAAAGGTACCTAGGGGTGGATCTAGGGTTTATCATATTCGAGGTTTGAGTTCTAGACACAAATAAGGATGGAATGTAACCCATACACACTAAACTATTTGAAAGCTTAACCATTTTATGGCATCCAAAAAGGTAGACACTTACGATTTCAAAGTTTAATACAGCTCCTAACACATAGATAGACAAATGAGTTTTCAATGCCAACCATATTTTGAGAAGTATGATATTACCTTTACCTAGTGGAGCCACCACTATGAGCTAGACAAGCTTATGATAATGGAATTATTAAGAGTCACCACTTATTATAAGTTGAGATCCAGTGAACTTGGTGTAAGTGTTTTAACCCAAGAAAGGGACCAAGCCATCGATCATCAAACAACTGGACTTATGGTTAACACTTACTAATCATTATGTCTAGAAATCAGTGTGTGTTTGCCATATTATCTAGTGAAACCATGCTTTCTAATACAAAATATAATTTCCTAATATCCAAATTTTAGATTAAGCATATAAATTATATAATTATATAAATGAGTCAACAAATATAAGGGTTTATTCATTAAACTTAAAAAAAAAAGCCCTTAGGAAGAATTGTCACACCCCGACTTTCGATTCGAATTTTATGAGGATAGAATTGGAATTTGAAGAAATAGTGGGAATAAAATGGATGCACAGATTGTGTAGAGTCGGTTGGGGCAAACTATAGAGCAAAAATTGATTAAAGGGTAAAATGATAATTTCATGAAAAGGTTAGGAGCAAAATGGGAAATTCACTATTCATGGTTAAAAAGAGAAGAGAGATGCATATAAGTAATAACAAGTTACATATGGCCTAGTAATAATGAGAAAATGCAAGAAAAATGAAGTTCAAAATAGGCCACAGTGAATAGTGCCACCAGGGCAATGCATAATGTCCGTAGGCCAAATAGAACTGGGGCTGTGCATAATGTCCTCGAGCCAAATGGAGCTAACCCGATCAAAAATTTATATTTATTATAAGATGCATTGTGATGAAATTTGAGAAGCATTTTTGGTCATATAGGAGATTAAAAGTCAAAAATAAAATTTGAATTTATAGTATACGGTAGATAGTAAATTACTTAAACTAAAATGGAAAAATTTAGAAATTTGCGCAAAAAATTCCAAAAGTGGCATGTCCTAATGGTAAAAAATTATGAAGAATCCAAAAATCACAGTATTGGAATTTTTTAAAGATGAGAATTATGAGGAAAAAATTAATGAAATAAACTCACATTAAATGTGTACATATGTAAGAAAATTGACAAATAATTATGTAGAGAACATTTTGAGCCCTTAGATCAAGTGGAGATGTAGAGAAATCATGGCCATCCAAGTGGAAAGGTGGAATTATTAACATGAAAATGAATAAGTGATTTTTTTAGTTAATTACACATGGATTAATTTTAACCTTTCACGTGTAAATGTTGACTTTTGATCCTAGCCATCCATTCCATCTATAAAACCCCAAATAATAACAATTTATTCACTTTAGTTTCATCCAAGACCAGCCCTCATAACCCCTTCATGGTTAAAATTTGTCCTCCCCTTTTCTCCACCATTTTCATACCCTAATTTTACCAAATAATCACTCAATAATAAACAAAAATGGTCACTCTTTTAGCCTAACACCTTAGCCCTCTAAATTGGTTAGAAAGAGATGGATTTTAGAAGATAAAAAAATATGGAAGATGGGTAATTTTGTGACACCAAAGTGGGTAAGTTGATCTCAAACCAAATAATTTTTATGAGATTATGTGAAGGGTAGGATATATTTAAGGAATTTTATGATAAAGCTTGGTATGTAGCAATATTTTTTATAATTTTATGTGAGAAAATCCATGTTGGAATTGGTGGAGGATGAGAAGGAATAGTGATGAGGTGAGCTTGAAAATGAGAAAATAAAGCTTAAATAAACTAAAGCTTGAAACATATGTGTATTCTAAACTATGGTTTATATGTATTTATGGTATACACAAGAAACATGATGGAAGAATGTTGCTTTAGATGAATGAATTATATGGATGGAAATATTATGAAATTCATGTTAGGATGTTTAAAAGTATGGGAAATAAGGAAAAAGAGGAGAGAAATTTTGTAATGCCTGTAAGTCAAGGCTTTGTAAACAGTACCTCCGAGTGATTTTTAAAAATTCCCCGAAGTTTCTATCGAAACTAAGCAATATTGAGACACTCGGGTGGCATATGGCCCACTAATGCCACCTCAACCACTATAAAAACCCCATGGTGACACCTAGATGCCTACTTGGCATTATCACCCTACCACCCACCCATTTTCCTCCTTTTTTCTTCCTTTCTTCCCAATGCCATTTTCTTCTTCCTTCCACCATTTTTATGGTTTCTTTAGTTCTTTTCCCTCCCTAATTACAACTAAAATTTCTC
Source organism: Hura crepitans (assembly GCA_948208565.1). Taxonomy (NCBI): domain Eukaryota; kingdom Viridiplantae; phylum Streptophyta; class Magnoliopsida; order Malpighiales; family Euphorbiaceae; genus Hura; species Hura crepitans. The sequence goes on from CANXYI010211471.1 coordinate 7,317, forward strand.
TTAATTTGTTGCAAATTTATCTTTGAATGGATTAAAGGCCATAGAAGTCCATAAAGCTCAAGGAAATTTAAGAACATCTAAGTGTATATAAAAGGGTACTTGGAAACCAACTTTTTGTGTGTAAGTGTTTCCTCCCTTTTTAATTTATTTCCTAGAGGATTTTACCATTCTAAGAATGCCTATAATCTTGGATTTTGATTTGGGCACTTATAGAATTTTTTATGAAATTTTAAAGGGAAAGAGGAATGTTTGGTGAATGAAGCAAAATAAGGGGCAGCAAGGTCCTTTACAAGCTTGAGGCATAGGAGAAGTCTTTCTTATTAGGGAGTTATGTGAATTTAAAGCATTGGAAGCATGTAATTTAGAATTCATATGTAATAAGTGTGAGAACCTTGCATAGAAGTGATAAAAGTTATGGTTAAAGTATGCATTTTATGAATTAGGCTTGTGTTTATACTAATTATGAGTGGAATAAATGAATTGCATGGTGATTTGATGAAAAGAATGAATGGAAAGGGTATATCCTTACTTGGTCGAGAGGAAGGTGTAAGTGTTTGTGGTGTCATGGCTTCATCAAGGTGGGATTGGTATGATTTCTAAGGTGTTTGACATAGAAATGCATGAATGGTGCTTGTGTGTGGGGGAAAATAAAAGTGTTGATATTAAGCCCTAGTTGGTCGAGAGGCTATCTTGGTATGTAGGCTAAGCATATGGTAAGTAAACATGGGATATTACATGCCAATTGGTATGGTAGGGAAGGAAATATAGGTGTATATGGTGAATATGGTAAAAAATTGCATGTGTGTGTGCTTTTGGGGTGTGGCCAAGACATTGGGGTGTGGCCAAGACATGTCCAAGGCATTTCATGGCTTGGTTTGCATGGTATGTGCATAGTGTGTGTATATACATGCATACATGATGTCAATGTATGTGAACATGTGATTAGATGTGAAGAAAAGCATAATGGCCATTGGGAAGTATTGGCCGAGAGGTATGCAAGGCAAATTTGGCATGAAAAATAAGGTATGGCATGGCATGTGTGTGTGCAGTTGGCATAGCACATTTGGCATGATTTGTGTAATGCACATATGGTATGAGTTAGGTGAATATGTATGAGTAATAAGGTAAGAATATGTATGGAATTTCAAATGTCATTTAAGGTTAGGAAATGGTTGAAAAAGGAACTTGAAAATAGCTTAGAATAACATGGTAATATTGACCTTAAAAATGGACCAATTGGTATGTAAATGGCACCTAAAATACGGGACACTTTGTAATGTTTATGTGAAATGAATTAAAGCCTCTTTTAAGGCTATTTGAGTTACATAATTGAACTTGGCTTTAGGCCTATGAATATGTATGGAAAGGATTGCAAGAGCACTAAAAAATGGTATGAAATAGACTTGATTTGAGACCTAAAATGGCATACATAAAAAGGAAAATGACTTATAAATGTCTCAAAAAATTAATTTAGGGACCTATACCTGAAATGAACATTTAAAATGGACATAATTAGACTAAATAATGACATGGACTAGACTTAATATGAACTTAATTATGCCCAAGAAAGTAACCTAAAATACCTTAGAAAAATTGACTTGTAACCATCCGATAGGATCGAAAATGACCTGTAACTGTTCAGGTCAAATTTTGACTGTCAAATAAAATTCATAACTATCTATTTTTCACTTTTAAATATTATAATATGATGATTAATAAATAAATGAACATAAAATAAGGTCACATGGCCCATTAGTTAGACATCCAATGGATGGGTTGATTGGTCAACTTAGGATTAGCAGCTGCTAGATGATTTATGTGATTTTCTAGATATTGGAAGGTCTACAGACTAATCCCTACTATCCTTTAGAAGTGTATGATGTTGATGATTATCTGGATATTGGGAAGCCTACTAACTAATCCATACTATCCATTAAAGGCTATTATGAATCTTGGATATTGTGAGGTCTATGAACTGATCCCTGCTATCCATAATATGATTGGTGGTTGAGTTGTTTGAGACATTAGGAGGTCTATGGACTGATCCTTGCTATCTCTTGTCTGGTATTGTGAGGTTCAAGTAAGTTGATCCCCGCTATTAGACCAAGCTGGTGCAGCGGTCATAGTCCAAAATGTGGGCCACTGCATAACTTTTTAGTTCTCTCTTGGTCCAATGTCTTAAGTGTAGTCTATCTAGTCAAGCCTAATAAATTAAATTGAATTAATATCTAAACTTTGATTAATGGCAGGTTGTTGCATGATTAATTTAATTAAAATTGTCATAGTGGCATTTTGGTAATTATTGTGAAAATATGGCATACCACCTGAATTGCATAAACTACCTAGCATACCACCCTCACAATGCATATTGACTATCAAATTATCATTGCATGTGAGCCATTGCATATAACATGTTTTAAATGCTTTAAATTCACCACTGAGTTTTATACTCAGCATACCAGTATTTTTGGTGCATAGGTTGCATAGATAACGAGTCCAGCCTCGAAGATCATTTAGTGAAGTAGCATAATTTTAAAAGGGTTTTTAGAGTCTTTTTCTTTTGTTTTGTTTAGCTAGCACTCATGTGAAACATTGTAGGGTATAGGTTAGCATGCTTAGAGGCTACTATGTTTGTATATAAAGAATAGATGTGATGTATATAAACAGGTGTTTTATCTATATGGCTTGCTTGATGCTTTTGATAAATATAGGCCTGAGACCTTGTGTGTGTTTTTGATATGTGATTGATGTGTGTTAATGTTGACAGGGGGACTAAAAGGGTCCAGAAGGAGGTAGAATAGTATTGATGTTGATAGAAGTGCTTTTATAGGTGAAAAAAAAAAATTTTAGTATGTCACCTAGGTAGCTATTATGCTACTTAATTTCTGTAACAAGTATAATATCTGTAAATAGGCTTTCTAAGTCTCTCATATCATATAAGAACATGTTTAAAGGTTAGACTGAGAATCTAAGCCATATTTGATAAAATTCTAAAATAGTCTATAAGTGTTAAGGAGTGCACCCCTGGAACAATTCAAAGACAGATGACCTAGCGAGAATCACATCACCTGTAACGACTTGAAAATCTCGACACTTAAGAATAGTACTTCTTAAGGTGAATAGTGTTTCTCAAAATCTGAGCTACACTAAGTAGTCCATCAAGGAGTATTAAGTATGAGATAATTTTAGGTGAAGTTTGAAGTCAATTCGAAGTCGTTTGATGGCTAAAAATGACAAACAGGATTTTGTGGCAATGTCTTATGAATAGTGACATAGGAAAAGCTAAACTGTAAAATAAATAAAAAGTTGCTCAAAATAAATCAAAAATTATACAACCTGATACTTAAATATTCTGACAAGTCTATTGGCATTGGAACCAGAATTTTTAGATATCGGAAAGTAATTCTTTTGAATTTTTTAATTGAGTAATTATGTTGATTTTCTTGATTCCCTGCATTTTCTGAACTTGAGATTTTGGTGATCTATAGAACCTTTATTTATCTAATTTTTGGAGGTGTTAATCATTTAATTCGGATTCTTAAAAGGGGCAAAAATAAACTCAAAAGGAAGGAAAAACTAATTATCTTAAAAACTATAAATACCAAATAAATTCTTTTCTTTTTTTATTTCTTTTCCTTTCTTCCTTTTCTTTTTCTCCTTTTAAGGTCGGCACCACATACCACCACCCTCTCCTCTCTTTTTCTTCTTTATTTGACACCACCCATCTCTAAAGATTGAAATAGATGGAAAGCTCATGTCGAGAGCTTTCCATAGACACCAAAGTCACCCGATTTGGCGGAGCAGTTCAGGAGAAATCATATAGAGAAACTTGAGGTGAATAGTAACATTTTTCATTCAGGTAAGAATTTTTGAGTTCTGACATTTTTCCCATGTTTGTTACACGCCCAAGAGTCATTTAATGTCCTCGTTTTGATTTTTTGGAGCCCGTATGATTTTATATATTTTTGCTAAATCTTGACTATTTGAACTCATAGGTGAAACATTAATCTGAGATTTTTGGGGCAAAGGAAAGGTGTGAGATGGCTTCGAGCATACCACACGATGTCATTAAGTACATGTAATCATGTTAATATCTTTAAAATGCATGAATATATGTTTATGTGTAAATTGACATAATATGTAATATTTGCCATTAATGCAATTAATAAGATTTAATGAAATAAAAATGGTTGGGATGTTAAATTATGTAATGTATGTCAAGTATAAGTTAATGCATGCTATGCGTGTACATATGTAGAGGCCGAATGGCTTTGAGAAGGTGTATGTGCATATGTGTAATTATGTTATATGTAAGGCATCATGAATACATACATGGTTTATGAAATGTTAATGGCATAACTAATGTTATGTAGAGATTCATGTGTATGTATGTGACTTTAAAGGTGGCCGAATGCCACTTAGACATATGTAATGCTAAGTGCACATGATATACGCTATATAATACATAATATTAGTAAATGTCATTTTTGGCGTGATGTGACCATCATGTAAATGAGATGGATAAATGCCTAGCCTATATGATATATGAATTGTAACATATATATAGGAATGCTATAAATGGTGATTAGATGTAACTTATAAGTGTCATGCTCAAATGTGATTCTTAGTAGTCATATAATTCGCGAATGATACGCTAAGTGGCTAAATTATGTTATATTAAGAAATTGAGTGCATAGACACATTTTATTATCTAATGCATACTTATAAAGTCTAAAGATATGATATAACATGTGCTTTAGCCTTGTGATATAGTTAAGCCGTGTAATGCCATAGAGAGTTTTGATAAGTGGTTTTGCCTAAAATGTGGCCATATGTTTGAACTATCCATTTGTGAAACTCAAGCTATACACTTGAGTGAGTAATGGTTGATTATACTTGAGTATGGGATGAATGTGATGATAATGCATATATGTGTATATAAGTCTAAGTTGGCTACATAACTCGTTCTCATGGTATATGACATGGATGTGAGTTATAGGCCTTGTTATATGCTATTGGCCTATGTGATATGTGTATATAGTAATAAGTATGAACCCGTGATGCATATGTTAAAATAAGCAATAATTGCTACCTTTATTAATAATAACTAAAATGGCAGAACATGATCAGTTTAGTTATGCCTATACCAATAGACAAACCAGTTTGGATAGGTTGATCGAATAACTAAGATATTAGTAGATGCTAGCATACCCTCAGGTATGAGACCTATGGGTCACTTTGTTGTGCTGACAAGCACTAGCCTTCAAGCATGATACTGTGAGCCTTCAGGTATGATACCATAAGCTTTCGGGTATGATACCGTGAGCCTTGGGGCATGATACCATGAGCCTTCGAGCATAATACCATAAGCCTTCAAGCATGATACCATGAGCCTTTGGGCATGATAC
>CANXYI010211475.1:0-15496 GCA_948208565.1 Hura crepitans
TTTCAAATTTAAGAACATATCTATGTTTTAAAGCACATCTAGTTACCTAGAAAAATGCTTAATTTTCGATTTGGGGGTTCTGTTCAATTTAGGGATTCAAAACCTTAAACCTTCAAAGCTCTATTTCTCCCTCAAAATCGCTTCCTTTTTGAAAAACTGAAGCTAGAATCAAGTTTTAAACATCTAAAGAATCAATCTGCATATAATATATAAAGGTTTTTGGTGTGTTTTAAGTGAGAAATAGAAGAAGAAAGGGAGGAAATAGCCTTGGAGGACAATTTTTCTAGGATTTGGGGGGAGAATATGGGCTCATTTGACAACTCTATATCTCTCCACACACAACCATTATATTATGAGTATGAACAGTCCTGATCATGCCACATGGCAATCGGATGCCCAAGATTAATCCTATATACATTTTAACTTTAGAAATACAAAATAATTCATAGGAGTCTCCAAAAATTATGCTTTTAATGCCAAATTTTAACAAATTACTCCATTAAGGGACCCCTAAAATCTCAGGTCCAAATTCCAAGAGGAATTATGTTAACTACTCACTCGTGTAATTAAGAAATTTCGATTAAATATCAAATGACCTTAAAACATTTTGATTCCACCACCATCAAACTCATTGCAATTTTTGATCTTTAGGTCATGCTATTTTTAGGCCAGTCCGAGCACTTTTTGGCCATTTTTCTAGCCCGATGCAATTTAAGTCACTATTCGCTAGTTCTTAACTTCAATTAATTTATTGGTTCAGTGAAAAGTGCTAATTATTTTATTTTCATCATTATTTTTCCAGTTAAAGTTTTGCGACCTGTACTCCCCCTTCAGCTACCTCCGTAGGACTTAGTTGCTCAAAGAGCACTTTTAACGCCCATAAGTTGAGGTTCTATGAATAGTGCCTTCTAGGCCCAAGGGATGTTCCCTACAGTGCGGGGCATCATTTTGAGTCCGATGACTGGCATATTGGCCATAAAACTTTGAGGGGTTTGAAAGTGGATAAAACGAATGAATTTAAAAATTTAGCAGGACCAATAAAATCATTTTGAGTCAAGAACTAGTATTTACGGAGATAAAATGAGGCTGTCTTCGGACAGCTCCGAGAAGTGCCTGGATGGACCAAAAAATATCATACCCTGAAGCTCAAAAATTCCACTGAGGTTGATGGAGAAGGAATTATAATTTTATGAGGTCGTTTGATACTTTTTTGAAATATTTTATTCTGGTGGGTGAATAGTGCCAAAAAGTTAACTACTGACTTCTGACTTGAAATTTTATGTGGGCCTTCATGACACAAAATGAGGATTTTTAGAAGTGAAATGAATATTTTTGGAGGTTCAAAGAATATTTTATGAATTTTTGAAGGTTAAAAATGGCATTGGGTGAATAGTTACCTTAGCTCCCGAAGGAGTTTCGGGCTAATTTTGCAGGACCTTTAGTGAATTTAATTGAGGATTTTTGGGATTAGAATCATGATTTTTAGAGCTCTATAGAAATTATTTTGGATTTTGAAATTTTAAAACAAATTTGGATTAATTTGGGCTATTCGATCAACATGTGGCGTGATCGTGGCCATTCACCTCACTTATACACTTAAAGTGCCATGTGTATGTATGGATAGAATAGAGAAAGAAAGCCACCACCCCTTCCTCCCTAAAATGGCTGACACCATTTCTTCTCTATGGGAGCCTCCACTTTTGCTCATTTTCTCTCTCCTCCTATGCCAAAAACTCAAAATATATATGGTTTGGAACCTTCATGGTCCCCTAAAGTAATTCTAAGTGATAGAATGAAGAAAGGAAGCCCAAAAAATGAGTTTTTAAGCACTTGATGAATAGTGCCAAATTCATGTGTAAGTGGTTCTTTTCATGATTTCATATTTCTCTTAGAGACTATGTGAGATATAGATAACATCCATGGAAAGAGATTTCAATTTGAAGTTTTGTGTAATTTTATAGGAATTTTCAAAGATTGAGACTATTATAGAAATATTAGAAATGGTGATTCAAGGTGGAGGAAGAGGAATCCAATGGCTTTGGAGTATCTTCAGTATGACAGGGAGTCTGCTATAAGTGAATTTAATTGAAACTTATCATGTATAATGTGGAAAACATGATATGGAAATATGGGTGCTTGTATGGAAGTTGTGGTTGTATGAGAAATAATTAAGTATCAAAAGGAATCTCAAGACTAAAGTGCCTTGAGATATGAGAAAAGTTGAATGTGTGGTTAAAGGAATGAGTAAAAGCAAAAAATGAAGCAAGAATCATGTAGCCTACATGTGAGATGGACAAGGAAGTTAGTTAAGTTGAAATTAAGATAAAATGATCTAAAGACCATGATAATAAATGAGAATAAGAAGAGTATAACCTAGCAATTAAAAGTGCTAGATGAAAGCCTGATTAAGGAAGGATATTGTAAAAAAGCTAAGCAGAAGTATTACTTGTAGATGTCAATGTAATATTATAGAGTTATACTTGATAATGATAAAATAGGGTAAATAGTGTGACTGAAATAAAAGAGATTGACATAAGGTGAATATGTAAGAATGTTTTTGTAGTACTTAGTGTTATCATTGAGACTAGAGTGTGGAAATAGAAGAAGCAGTGAAAGTATTTAGTCTAGTAGATTCTTTAATGAGAAAAGAGTAATGAAATTAAAAAAAATGATGATATTAAAAGTATGTTGTGGAAACTTCAACCACTTTAAGAGAGATCCAAACTAGAGAAGTTACTCGGTACTAGACTAAAGATGTATCTGTACAGTCTAAGTGCATAAGGGTACAAGAGTGTAACCCTAATGGAAAGAAATAAGAGTAGAAGTATAGCAATGAAATGTTAAGGTAATTAATCACCTAGCCACAAGAATTTTTGAGGATGAAATTTCTTAAGAGGGGAAGACTTGTAACACCCATAAGTCGAGGTCATATGAATAGTGACTTTTGGGCTCAAGGGATGTTCCTTACGGTGCAGGCCATCATTTCAAGTCCGATGACTGGCATATTAGTCATAAAACTTTGACGGGCCTAAAAGTGGATAAAACAAATGAATTTAAAAATTTAGCAAAACCAGTAAATCATTTCAGGTGAAGAACTAGTGTTTATAGAGATAAAATGAGGTAGTGCTAAGATAGCTTTGAGAAGTGTCCAGATAGACTTGAAAGTATCATACCTTAAACCTCAAAAATTCCATTGAGCATGATAGAGAAGGAATTATAAATTTTTGAGGTCGTTTAATATTTTTTCATAATATTTTATTCTCTGGGTGAATAGTGCCAAAAAGTCAACTATTTACTTTTGACTTGAAATTTTATGTAGGCCTTCGTGACACAAAGCAAGGATTTTTAAAACTGAAATGAATATTTTTAGAGGTTCAGAGAATATTTTATGAATTTTTAAAGGTTAAAAATGGCATAAGGTGAATAGTAACCCTAGCTCCCAAAGGAGTTTCGGGCTGAAATTTTGCAAGACCATTAGTGAATTAAATTGAGGATTTTTGGGATGGGAATCATGATTTTTGGAGCTCTATAGAAATTATTTTGGAATTTTAAAATTTAAAACAAATTTAGATTAATTTGGGCTATCCGATCGACACGTGGAGTGATCATGGCCATCCACCTTATACACTTAAAGTGCCATGTGTATGTATGGATAGAATGGAAAAAGAAAGCCACCACCCCTTCCTCCCTAAAATGGCCGATGCCATTTTTTCTCTATGGGAGCCTCCACTTTTGATCATTTTCTCTTCCCTCCCATGCCAAAAACTCACAAAATATATATGGTTTGGAGCCTCTATCATCCCTTGAAGTAATTCCAAGTGACAGAATGAAGAAAGGAAGCCCAAAAAATGAGATTTGAGCACTTGATGAATAAGGCCAAAATCATGTATATGTGGTTCTTTTCATGATTTCATATTTTTCTAAAAGACTGTGTGAGGTTTAGATAACATCCATGGAAAGAGATTTCAATTTGGAGTTATGTGTAATTTTGTAGGAATTTTCAAAGATTGAGACTATTATAGAAATATTGGAAATGGTGATTCAAGGTGGAGGAAGAGGAATCCAATGGCTCTGGAGTAGCTTCAGCATTACAAGGAGTCTATTGTAAGTGAATTTAACTAAAACATATCATGTATGATGTGAAAAACATGATATGGAAATGTGGGTGCTTGTATGGAAGTTGTGGTTGTATGGCTATTCATGTATGCGTGCATGTGTAATTCATGTTAGGATGTGTAAATTGATGATATAGGAGGGTAGGGATGTGAAATGGATGTGTATGTATGGGGTATTGTATGGCTAAGAGTATGTCATGTATGTCATGTTATGGATATGTAGGTATGGCATGATAGCATATGAGATTAGGATGGTATTATGATGTATGGAATGTACGTAACATGGAATGACTCATATGGCTATGTGAAAGGAAAGGATAAGTTATGATGCATGAAGGATGTATGTAGAAGGAATAGTGAGAGCATGTGAAACAATAGTTAACATGTACAATTCTAAGTGGAGAGAAAATAGATCTAATAAGTTGTTATTGTGTGTAAGATTTTATGGATTTAAGTAATGGATTAACATGCGAATATAAATGTAATGTTGGATAAGACAAGGTATTTTAAAAATCAAAAGACTGAGGTGAAAGGAAAGGATTGGAACAGGTAAAAACATTGGTAAGAAAAATGTACCAAATGAATAATGACGATTATATAAAATGGACCCGTAATTGTCCTAAAACTTATGATGACATGTAATTGTTTGAGAAATATGACCAAATGAAATAAAATAAAATATGTGTCTTTTTAGCATGAAAATAAGTAGACTAAATATCTAGTAGACTACAATGGCGATTATTTCAGTCTAGATGAACATAAATGAATTAAGAACTGATTAATTATTGAAAAAAAGACTGAACAAATCAAGAATCCAAGAAAGAATTGACTAATGCACAATAATATATGGATAAAGTTTGAGGAAAAATTAATATATAGCATTGTGGATACTATAAGGCATAAAAAGGGATTTGTAATTGACATAGACTGAAAGACATGGGTATGTAGTAATCATTATAAAGAAGTCCCTAAAGTAAATGTCTAAATTAGTTGATAGTACAAAAAAAGGAATATTTCCATGTACACAATAATGATAGGAATAAGCTACTAAATTTGGGAACTAAGTAATTGTAATGAAATACAAGAAATGAATAAAATAAATCTATGGAATATACAAGGACAAGCTAAATAGGGTATATGGGAAAACAGATCACTATATGAAATTAATGACAAGAATGGAACTAGAGTTGAGGATATGATAACTTGATGAGATTAAAAAATATTGAATGGTGTCTAATTGACAAAAGAACCAAGAGAAGTACTGAGGATAAAATAATTTATATTGGATAAATTAGATAATAAATGTAATAGGTATGAAAGATAACTGTAAATGGAATCTAGGGGATTTCTTGTTGTTATACACTGGATATGTTGACCAGTCAATTAGGGATTAATAGCTGCTAGAGGCTAAGTCTATATGGATTTTAGCCGGTGTATGGCAGGTGTAGCCATCGAGCATTGATTTGAGCCTACATGCTTTGGGTATTGGGAATGGTCTATGAACGGATCTCTGCTACCCAGTTATGGATATTGGGAGTGGTCTACAGACGGGTCCTTGCTATCCACCCTTGTTGTTATTGATATGATTTGTAGATATTAGGAGTGGCCTACGAATGGGTCCCTACTATCTACTAGTTTGGTATTGGGAGTGGTCTACGGACGGGTCCCTACTATCGGACGAAGTGTGTGTACAAATGCTAAGGTCCATAATATGGGCACTGTATAACTTTGTCTTCTGTTTAGTTATCTAACTGGGTTGGTGCAGCAGCTGAGGCCTAAAATGGGGTTCAGTACACATTGTGTTTCCTGTTATCCAATGATTGGGAGTTCTTCCTGAACCTGTAGGGACAAAGGATAAATAAAAGAATTTAAAGAGACTTAAAGATAGTAATAAGAAGTATGATGCATAAACTACCTTAATTGAGATAATCTATGAGTAAACGTACTAAGAATAAAGAAAAATTTATAAAGGCTGAGATTGAGTAAACTTAGGTGAACTTAATAAGATTACTTAAAGGAATAAAAGACTGAGGAAATGGTAAATGGCTAAGAAATCACTTTGGAAGAAATAAGTACAAGAGGAATTAGCTAATATAATGTTAGATAGTAACGTGATGCATGTATACCTAATGAATAGGGCTAAAGAATGAAGATTAACTAGAAAAGGGAATATAATAGATAGTTGAGCAGCACTGGCCTTATACTTAAATATGGTAAGGACACATGAATTAGAGAAATGTTAGGATGATTCACTTGATGGATAATCATAGATGGAAGAGTAAGTTAAAAAGATTTGGAAATCTTAAATAGATATTATTAGTAAATCTTATGTGCTTGCATGTGATAGAGTACATGGTATGTTTGGTTAAATTCACCACTAAGTGTATACTTAGCGTATCGAGTGTCCGATGTGCAAGTGGTAGATTTGAGAAGATGTGATGTAGACAATTAGCAATATAGCTGACAACTATCCAGGTATGATCTTATATGATTAATTATGTGACCTAGTAGTTAGAGGCACTCGTGCATGTCATAGTGGGTAAATGGGCATTAAGATACTTGATTTGCTAGCATAGGAACCTGAAAATAGTGATAAATGAGTTCATAGTTGTAATAACAACCTAGGCTAATATTTACCTGTAAGGTCAGGCATGTGAGTGTCATTTGCCTAATAGGATTACCTCAGACCATAGGAGCTATTAAAGTAAATTTATAGAGTGAATAGTATGAATGGAAGTAAGAGTTAAATGAAAGGCCCTTAGGGAAATCCAAGGATGGGTGACCTCATGAGAAGTGGCATGCTTTTCCTATTTTCTTCAGGAATGGGCAGGAGGTGTTACAAAGAAGCTTAGATCATACCTTAAAGTTAGCACCAAGCAATAAGACAATAGTTGGGTTTTTGAAGAATGATTATTTTATCGAGGGCTTAGGACTAATAGAGTGAATCCTATGTCAATTGCCTTCAATTGTGTCTTTTGTGTAGTCCTCTCTTCCTTAGGTCCTCCGTCTTTTATTCATACCCCAAAGTGGGTATTTATAGGCTTAAGGTATTTCATCCAAAGGTGATAGAAACCCTTTAGGATTAGGAATCAATGCCTAAATAGGAATTCTACACTTCAAGAAGTTTTACATCGGTAGGTCAGTGCGGACTTTCATGGCTTACTCCATATAGACTTAGGCATGATTTTCTCACCAGTCCATGGGCTTTGGGCCAAGTTGGTTTAGTCTGTGTGGACATGGGCTTTGGCTTGTCCATGCGGACCATGGGCTTCGAGCTCACTAGTCTAGGCTGGTTATGGTGCAGACCTTATACCATTAAGTCCATGTGGGCTTATGCCATATTGGTTTGTGTGGACTTAGGTTTCAAGTTGCTTGTCTTGTTGCTTGAGCTTGTCATTGGTTATCATCATAGGCCTAAAAAGGTGAATAGGTCCATACTGTGGGGGCTTGGCCTCTGTACTCCCATTGGAATTAGTGTTAAGCTTTGGGCTAGGGCATATTAGCCCAAGCGCTCCATTACCGACATAAAAAAATCCCCATTTTTTATGTAATTCAGGTTACATCACGAGCTTTTTGAGTCGGGTCAAAGTTTGAATACATAAGAAAGTCCTCAACCAAAAAAAGAGGTGTCTACAATTACCCTTATTTTTGTGTGTGCTGTGAAGTGCTAAAGCAATAGTACACATCAAAGTACAAACTTGAAGTGTTGTTGTTTTCATGTTTTTATGATCCAGGTTACTATTATCATGCTTACATGATACAGGTTATTTTCTCATACCTTTATGATCAAACATTCATTCATACCATTCAGTAGCTTGGTTGTTTGCACTATTTAGTGGCTTCATCCTTTGCACTGTGAGCTTTTCGGGTCGAGTCAAGTCTGAATACATAAGAAAGTCCTCAACCAAAAATAGAGGTGTCTACAATAGCTATGTAGCATATCTTATAGTACCTATATCACCCTTTTCAACTGTCTATCTATTTGAGGGTGAAAAGCTATACTGTATGTCAATCTGGTGCCCAATACCTGATGCAGTTTCTTCCAAAACCTAAAAGTGAATTGAGTGTCTTATCTAAAATAATGGCCATTGGTACAAGGAGTTTGACAATCTCATCTATGTATAATATGGGCATTTTTTCTAGTGAGTAATCCATTCTGACAAGAATAAAGTGGGTTATCTTAGTTAATCTATCAATAATCATCCACACAACATCACACTTATTCCTTGACATAGGCAATCCCATTAAAAGGTCCATTATATCCTTTTCCCATTTCCATTCTAGTATTGTTTTAGGTTGCAGTAGTCTAGAAGGAACTTGACATTTAGCTTTTTATCTATTGGCATGTTAGACATCTAGCCATATACTGTGGTACATCTCTTTTCATACATGACCACTAGTATTGAGACTTCAAATCTAAGTGCATCTTTGTATTACCAGGGTGTATAAAATAAGGAGCTTCATATGTGTCCTTCAGTATCTACAACCTCAGGCCATTTGTATTAGGTACACATAACCTACCATGACAATACAGATGTTTACCCCCTCTCAGTTCAAATCCTATTGCCTTCCCTTCTTTAATTTTACCCACTAACTATACTAGTTGTTCATCCTTACCTTGTGCCTCCTTTATCTATTGTCCGAAATCTAATTTAATCTAAAGTTTAGCTAGAATAGCATCTTCCCCTATATACTATTGTTTAGCATTCATAACTTTCAAAGTTACAATAAACTTCCTATTCAAAGCATTTACTACCACATTAGCTTTCCTTGGGTGGTAGTCTATCAAACAATCATAATCTTTAATCAATTCTAACTACCTTCTTTGCCTTAGGTTCAACTCCCTTTAAATAAGGAGATATTTTAGACTTTTATAGTCTATGTAGATATGACACTTCTCACAATATAGGTAATGCCTTTAAAATTTTAAAGCAAAAATAATGGTAACTGACTCTAAGTTATGAGTAGGATAGTTCTTCTCATGTGGTTTCAACTGTCTCAAAGCATATGTTACCAACTTTCTTTCTTGTATCAATACACAACCAAATCCATTAAGTAAGGCATCACTATATACCACAAAGTCCTTACCCTATTCAAGTTGAATTAGGATAGGAGCTTCTATCAAAATCTTTTTTAGTTTGTCAAAAAAATTTTGACATTTAGCACCCCACTTAAATTTCACATCCTTTCTAATCAATCTAGTCATAAGTGCTACAATTGTAGATAATCCTTTCACAAATCTTTTGTAGTACCTAGCTAAACCTAGAAAACTCTTTATCTCTATCACATTCCTTAGAGGTTCCCATTCTAACACTACCCTGAACTTGCTAGGATCTACTTTGATACCCTCTGCTGACACTACATGTCTTAAAAATGCCACTTCATTTAGCCATAATTCGCACTTACTCAACATGGCATATAATTGTTTCTCCATTAAAGTCTATAACACAACTTTGAGATACATTTCATGTTCTTCTCTGGTCCTAGAGTACACTATGATATCATCAATGAATACCACAAGAAATTGATCTATGTATGGTTGGAATACTCTATTCATTAGGTCTATAAAAGCTGTTGGTGCATTAGTAAGCCCAAATGGCATCACTAGGAACTTATAATGCTCGTATCTAGTCCTCAAAGTAGTTTTAGGAATTTCAGCTTCCTTAATTCTTAGTTGATGATACCTAAATCTCAAATCAATCTTAGAGAATACACCTGCACCTTTCAGTTGGTAAAAAAGATCATCTATTCTAGGTAAAGGATATTTAATTTTCATTGTTACATTATTCAATCGTCTATAGTCAATACATAATCAAAGTGAATCATCTTTTTTCTTCACAAACAAAATAGGGGCTCCCCAAGTTGAAGTATTAGGTCTAATAAACACCTTGTCTAATAGATCTTGTAATTGCACCTTCAATTCTTTCAACTCAATAGGTCCTATTCTATAGAGGGTAATGGACATAGGAGTTATACTAAGATACACCTCAATCTCAATCTCAATCTCAAAATCAAGCTCTCTCTATTGAGGCAACCATGATAACTCATTAGGAAACACATTAAGGAATTAGAAACTATTGGATTCTGTTCAAGATTTGGAATGGAAGTATTAGTGTCAATGACATATTCTAGGTAGGCTTCACACCCTTTATGGATGAGTTTTCTTACTGTAATAACTGAGATGAGATTACCTAAAAGGTTTCTCTCACCCACTGCGATCATTTTTTGTCCCTCTATAGTCTGAAAGGTTAGTTTCTTATTTTTACAATCCACTATAGCTCGATGTTCAGATAACCAATCCATTCCCAAGATTACATCAAATTCATAGAAGGGTAACTCAATCAAATCAAAGTGAATCAATAGATAATCAGTCGTCTATAGTTAATACATAATCAAAGTGAATCATCTTTTTTCTTCACAAACAAAATCGGGACTCCCCAAGGTAGAGTATTAGGTCTGTTAAACACCTTGTCTAATAGATCTTGTAATTGCACCTTCAGTTCTTTCAACTCAGTAGGTGCCATTCTATAGGGGGCAATGGACATAGGAGTTATACCAGGATACACCTCAATCTCAATCTCAAAATCAAGCTCCCTCTGTTGAGGCAACCATGACAACTCATCAGGAAACACATTAAGGAATTAGAAACTATTGGATTCTGTTCAAGATTTGGAATGGAAGTATTAGTGTCAATGATGTATTCTAGGTAGGCTTCACACCCTTTATGGATGATTTTTCTTGCTGTAGTAACTGAGATGAGATTACCTAAAAGGTTTCTCTCACCCACTACTATCATTTTCTATCCCTCTATAGTCTGAAGGGTTAGTTTTTTATTTTTACAATCCACTATAGCTCGATGTTCAGATAACCAATCCATTCCTAAGATTACATCAAATTCATAGAAGGGTAACTCAATCAAATCAATAGGAAATAGATATTCATGAATCACTAAGGAATAATGCCTATACACCTTGTTTATAGTCACACTCTGCCTCATAACATTATTGACTTGAATGTCTATGTTTACATGCTTAAGTTTCAGTCCTCTATCATGTGTTTGTGTAGTGCATACATAAGAATGTGTAAATCCTAGGTCTATCAATTCCAAAACTGGAACATCAAATAAGTGAAACTTACTAGTAATGACATTTGGGACTAATGCATCTTTATAGGCCCTGACAGCATATTGCCTCGCTGATGCATGAGCTTCTAACCATGTCCCCTGACTAGCACTAAGCTAATTCCCTCTACCCTATCTATGTCCTCTACCTTGAGGTGTTATTATAGATGCCTGTGTACGGGCACCCTCTAGCTATCTTTAAAGACACTCTCTCTGGTAATAATCCTAGGCATTACAAGTAAAGCACTCTCCCTTCCTACTCAACCAACATTGCCCCCAGTGTTTCTTGTTGTAAGTATTCCAAGTTAGAGGTCCATTCATATTAGTTACTAGTCCTGGAGCACTAGAGGCTTATAGAGGTAGTCCAGGTCTAACTATAAAAGCTTGCCTAAACCTCTAAGATTGAGTCTATCTCTGTGCTCGGTGCACGAACTAAGATTGTGACTATGCTATCTCTATCTCTTATTGCCACCTAAGGTTGCACTAAACTACCCAATAGTGAACTATCTCTTCCTCTATTAGAACTCTATCTTTTCTTATACCATTTCTTCCATATCATATGATGATGCTACTAATATGCAAAATTTGTAACCCTTAGGTTAGCTATTTGCATTCTTAGTTCCACATTTAATCCTTTTAGAAACCTTTTGCATTTCTCCTATTCATTAGGGATAAACTCCTCAGCATATCTTATCAGTCTAGTAAATTCTTTTCATACTTTGTGCAATGCCTACAAGTCAAGGCTATGTGAATAGTACCTTCAAGGCTCAAAAAGTTTGCTTAGAGTTTTGAGTCACCTTTACGAGGCTCGAGGTAAGGCATACTAGTTATGAAACTTTGAGGTGTTTCAAAATGATAAAAATGACATAATTTAAGGATTTAGTAGAATTAATAAATTATTTTAGGTTAAAATCTAGTGGGTCATAAGCTTAGATGGATTTAGGCAGAGAATAACCTGGGATGTGCCTAGACAGACCTAAAAATACCATACCTTGAAGGTCAAAAATTCCCTTGAGATCATTAGCGAGGGAATTTTTAAATTTTGAGGTCATTTACTAATTTTCTTAAATTTTGAGGTTTGCATATAAATAAAGGAAGTTAGTTAATTATCCTGCTAGGCGAATTTGGTTGTAAAATTTTATGATGTCTTAAATAGGCTTAATTGAGGATATTTAAAATTAACACGACAATTTTAGAGGTCCACTTGAATTTTTAAAATTTCCTAAAGTTTTAACCAAAATCGATTATTTTTGGGAAGCTCGAGTGGCAGGTGTTACCACTAGAGCTATCCATGCCCATTATAAATGCATCCCTTATGCCATATGAGCATATAAGTGGTAACATCACTTACCACATCACCTTCCTCCCTATTTTCTTCCTTCTTCCACTCGACGCCTCTCTCTCTTTCTCTCTTTCATTTCCATGGCTTCCCCAGCCTATGTCAACCATAAAATTAAACTAAAAATTCTCTTAATGAGTCAAGAATGGATTCTTAAAAGGTTAAGAGGGTAAAAGCAAGTTAAAAATTCAAGAAAATTCAAGAAACATTAAGTGTACATAAAAGAGAGCTTGAAAACCAACTTTTTGTGTAATTGTTTTTCTTCCCTTTTTATTTTTATTTCCTAGGGGATTTTATCATTCTAAGGATGCCTATGTCTTTGGATTTTCATTTGGTGGACTATGAAATTTTCTAGGATTTTTCTAAGGCATATAAATGTGTATGTAGGCCAAGGTGATGATGGAGTGCAACAATGGAATTGATAAGCTAAACCTATAGAGAAGGCCTTGAATTTTAGTGAGGTATGTGAATTTAATGCATTTGAGGCATGCCATGTTCAATTCATGTGTGATTTGTGCGGAAACTTGTATAGAATTAGGAGCTAAATTGGTTTGTATGTTTATAATGGTGAATTAAGCTTGTATTCATGTTATTTATGTATGGTTTGGATAATTTGAGTGATGAATTGATAGAAAGGTATGGCCTCATTTTGGTCGAGAGGGTTTAGGTGTGTGTATGGTATATTATTGCATGTGAATTTAGGGTATGTGATGATAAATGATGTGTATGTTATGGTACGATCGAGAGGTTCCATGAAGGACTTTAGCATGCGAATCATGTATGTTGGGTGAATCATGGTAGAAATTAGGTGTTAGCATAGGAATGTAAGTATAGGTGGTGAACGTGGTGAAATAATGCATGTACATATATGTGACATGTAAGGCCGAGGCATATATGGGTTGTGCAATGGCATGGCAAGCATGATATGATCTATATACATGTATATGTATGCTAGTATGATGATATGGGACATGTATGTATAGGAACTTGTGGAAAAATACATGTGTATAATTAAAAAAAACTATGTTTGGCCGAGTGGTGTATGCCATTGAGTAACATGGTAGGTATAGCATGTCATGGTAGGTAATGTGCTTGATTTGCATAATATCATGAGCATGTGATATGTGGCATGAAGTATATGGAAACATGAATCAAAAGATAGCATATAAAGTAGTATGATTAGTATGGAAAATGTGACAAAAAATTGGTACCTAAAATGGCTTGGCAATGGCTTTATAAAGTATAGGCAAAAATGTCCCAAAATGGCCTAAATATGGATTCCTATTAGTACCATTTATATAATGAAATTTGAATGGCATTATTGGCCAATAATAATGGCATAATGAATTATACCTTGTGAGATGACATATGGCCTATGATGGAAAGTTAATTTGGCATGAATTGGTGCTAGTGAATTAAGGTTACGAGCCTCTAACTATTTATGAAAATAGGAAAATAACTTATAATTGTCCTATTAAATGGAACATTTAAGAAGTGTCCTAGGAATGGTACTTATAATGCATGTAATTGGACTTAAAATTATAACATGATGTAGTCTAAAATTTGAAATACAAAAGTTTAGAAAAAGGACTTAAAAATGTTAAAAAAATGACCTGTAACCATCCGGTAGGACTAAAAATGACTTGTAATTGTCTAGGTCAAATTTTTACTATCAAAATAAATTCATAACTAACTATTAATCAAACTTAAATATTGTAAGATGATGATCAATAAATAAATAGACATAAAATCAGGTCAAATAGCCTATTAGTTAGATACCCACTTGATGGGTTGACTAGTCAACTAGCGATTTGCAGCTCCTAGATTGTTGATAATAGTTTTTTGGATATTAAGAGGTCTACTGTAATGCCCATAAGTCGGAGTTTCATGAATAGTACCTTGAAGGCCTGAACTATTCTCTTTGAGAGTCGAGGCACCTTAGTAAGGCTAAAAAAAGGCGTATTAGTCATAAAACTTTAACGGGCTAGAAAATGGACCAAATGGAATAATTTAAAAATTTAGCAGAACTAAAAAATTATTTTAGGCCAAGAACTAGTGAATAGTAGCATAAAATGAGGTTGTGCTAGGATAGCTCCGAGATATGCCTAGACAAACCCAAAAATACCATACCCTACAGCTCAAAAATTATAATCTACATGTTGGTGAATGAATTTTAATTTTTTGAGATCATCTAATATTTTTTCGAAATTTCTTATTTCTATGAGTGAATAGTAACCATAGGGGTCATTGGAATTTGTGCCTAAAATTTTCTGGCCCTCTTAATGCACCTAATCTAGGATTTTTAAAACTAAAATGATTATTTTTGGAGGTCTGAAAAAATTATAATGAATTTCTAAAGTTTAAATGGAAATTAGGAGAATACGAGCCGTTCAATTGCCACGTGTCACAATTCAAGCCAACCACATCACTTATTTTAAAGGCCTTACACAAATGGGAGTGTCATATGTGTAAAGCACTCATCTACCACCCTTTAACCCTTAAAAGCTGATGCCATCTTCATAAGCCTTCTCCCACCATTTTTCTTTTCTCTCTCCTCCTATACATACCAAAACGACATAAAAATTACATGGTACCAACACTTTATGATCCTTAGAATCCATTCCAAGTGGTAGAAATGAGAAATTTAGCTTGGAAAGTGAGATATCACCCGGGGGGGAATAGTGTCAATTTCAAATTTAAGTGATGGTTTTTCAATTTTTATTAAGCCATAAGTGGTGGAAAATGTGTGTTCTCACACCCTAAGTATGTGGATTTGATATACTTTATGTATGCCATATAGTTTTACATATGTATCTATATGTGGGTGTATATGAAAGATGTAAAAGCTAAGGTATTATATGGAAATGATGTGAATTGGCTATGTCATTATGATTGTGGCATAAAAATAATGTTGTATGCATG
>CANXYI010211592.1:0-11782 GCA_948208565.1 Hura crepitans
TTAATGGCCCATCAGTTAGACACCTACTAGATGGGTTGACTGGTCAACTAGGGATAGAGCAGCTGCTAGGTAGTCGATCTCTTTGTAGGACCCACTGCCAGGTGATACAGTATAGCGGGTGCAGCCGCTTAGGTTTAATGATAACCATTGCACTACAAGGTATTTTAATTGTTGCCTTGGGGTGATCTACAGACCTGCCTCAAGTGTCCACCATAGGCATTGATCAGTATACACTGTAGGTGAGGGAATGGTTCACGAACTGTTCTCTACCATTTGCTACAGGTACAGGTACAGGATTTCCTGCTGTCCAGTATTTTCAAGTGATGTCTATCTATTTTGGGCCTATAATTAATTAAATTAAAAATATTGATTATATGTCATTGAATCATACATACCTAATAAAGTTAAAGATAATGAATAGGTGCATTAGATAGATATAAAATCTTATGAGTGTGTTCATTACATGGATCATTGCATGTGGCATAAAATGACATCTTATATTTGGATTATTCCACCACTGAGTTTTATACTCAATGTGTCGGTGTTCTGATGCACAGGCAGTAGACTGAGTGAAGCAAGCATCAGACTTCAGCACCAGTGTAGCTATTAGAGTCCATTTTGGTATTGTAATTTTCTTTATTATATTGTTATAGTAATGCACTCATGTGTAGAGGTCATGTGAGTTAGGGACACTCACTTTCAGTACCAGATCAATATTAATGTATAGTAGACCATATAATTATATACTTATGATGTTTGAATGAGTTTGAATGTGTGCTGATGGGTCTCTGACCCTATGATATATATTATGATTGAGATGTGTTGTGTTTGATGAGATATTAGAGGACTAGAGGGTCCAATGATGTTGGTGATGGTATATGATTTCATAGAAGTGTTCTTTTACAAGTTTAAAATTTTGACTAGGCAATAAAGCAACCATTATGCTACCTGTTTATTTTAAAATGTCCAGTAACACTTAAGGGTGACATTAATAGTTCATTAAATTTACAGTAGTTTAGATAGTAATAGGAATGGGGTGTGACATACCAAAGTGAGTAAAATGGGTTATTTTCAATTCCTATTATTTTTCTAAGATAAGATTTAGGTTATTTAATTTATTTATGAGCTTAAATTTAAGTTTGGTTATGTAAAAAGTTTTTGGTTAATTTTTATTTATGAGATATGTATATGTTTATAGACAAAGAATGAGAGATGGTAGAGAAGAGAGAAGGCCAAGCTTGAGGAAGGAATTAGAAGTATTTTAGAGGCTTGAGTAAGTGAATTTGATGATTCATGCATTTTATTTTACGAAATTGTGTAAATTAGGCATATACATATGTATGGAACTTATGTATTTGTATGTCATGGCATGTGTTTGCATGGGAAATGGATAGAAATTATATGTACCTAATATTCAAAGCTTAAATGATGTGAAAAATATAGAGAAAACATGACGTATAGTGGTGAACATAACATGGCTGAATGGTAAGGTTAGGATAATTTAATGGATATGCTTATTATTAAATGGTGAATTATGTGTAGTTAGTGTGAATTAAAAGAAATAATGTATCTTGAACACTTAGTTAAAGAAATGAGGAACTTAGATGGTTTAAGTTAATGTGGCTAAATGAGATATGGTAATTATATAACTTGAAGCTAAATTATTAACATATATAGGTAATAAGATTTAATGCTAAATAATAAAATAGTAAATTATATAAGGTAAAGAAATAAGAAGTGTAAAATTGAAAATTTTGAGGTGATTAAATGACTAATAAAAGAAGAAAAGAATTTTGTGATGACTATGCATGAATTGGCATGAGGAAGGTGAACAAGATAACCTTATATTAAGAACTA
Source organism: Hura crepitans (assembly GCA_948208565.1). Classification (NCBI taxonomy): domain Eukaryota; kingdom Viridiplantae; phylum Streptophyta; class Magnoliopsida; order Malpighiales; family Euphorbiaceae; genus Hura; species Hura crepitans. The sequence goes on from CANXYI010211592.1 coordinate 1,858, forward strand.
GCATAGTGAACATGTATATAATGATCTAAAGAGAAATAAAATAATTCTTGAGGAATGATGATGAAATAAAAGATGAGATAATGACATGATATTTGAACCACCTAAGCCATGTCAAGAGAAACAAACCTAATTAATTGTAAATCAAAGATTAAATGGAATTTAACTAGAGGCCCATATTAGTTAGAAACCTATTGGATAGGTTGACTGGTTAAATAAGGAATAGCAGATGTAAAACACTTTAGTGTCATGAGATGTCAGTCTATAAGGATGACTATGATATGATATTGACTTTTATAATGTTGTATGGATACAGCCGCCTCAAGGTCTATGAGGGCCACTGCACATATTATGATATGACATATGATGATGGGTGAACCATTAAGGTTTAGAATGAGGACCCCTAGATAAGCTTTGAGATCGGTGCAGCCGTCAAGATTCTAAGATAAACCTCTCCACATAGATTGAGATTTATGGTAGGTGCAGCCATCAAAGTCTAAAATTCAGGCCCCTGAAAAAGTTTGGATCCCATTATCTAGTGTTTAAAGTGTAATCTTTTGGATATGAGCCACTTACTGAATTAATAAATATGACTACTTAACTAGAATACATATAAATGAGATGATAGAAATAAAAAAGGGACCTAATATGCATGAACCTTATGTAACTCTATTGTATGTTAGTAACTGGCTATGATGCATTTTGTGATTGTGACTGTGATAGAATGCTTATATGATGCATGACATATGAGATGGCATGATGCATGATATGTGAGATGTAATGCATGCATCATTAAATTCACCACTAAGCATATGCTTAACGTATTAGTTGTTTCGATACATAGGTAGTAGATAGTTCATGCAGTCCAGCCTCACTAGAGCAGCATAGCAATTAGCCAAATTTAGGTATATTTTATGTCATTCAGTTATTTATATTATAAGTAGGTAGATGCACTCATGTATAGGAGATAACAGTATTGTAATAATTTTGAGATGTAATACTATAAAATGATGTTATATTTTGTATGCATGCTAAATTATGTGTAAACTACTATTGAATGATGATGGTGAGTTTTGTGGTGGATTAAAAGGATCTTATGAGTTGAATTATGGATGAGATAAGTATAAAAGTGTCTATTTTATAGGTTAAGATTTTTGGATTTTTATTGGACAACCGTTATGCTGTCGAATTTTTAGTGAAACTAATTTAGAAAGAGCTTCTGAGAATTTTTTATAATTTAAATGATCTAATCCACTTAGGACCCTATAATGCATATAAACATACCATAGTAAGGGCAAGTTATGTCAGATCCAGATGGTAATACCTTAAGGAGATAACATTTTTGTTGGGATAAATAAGTTGTGGTGAGAGTAGTAATAAGATGGGTGATCTACTGGGAAGTGTCATCTCTTATTCAATTCAGAAGTGGATTAGGTAGGAGGTGTTACATTACCTTTTAGCCTAGAATGTATTTTAGGTAATTTCCATGTAATCTTATTTTCATTCAGATTATTTCCCTATATTTTATATGAATGTTGTAATAGGTAGAAAAAGGTTTTTACATGTTATAAAAAATAACCAAATTGATTTCTATTCAATGAATTAGTATTTTCTAATAAAATGGTTTTTTATTTTTCGTTAATAAAAGTCATAATAATAAAACTTGTTTTCAAAAATTGGCATGCGAGAACAAAAGTTTTCAACAAAATCAATTCCCAATTTCATGTGTGTTTTTCTTCAAATTCATGTATTCTTTTTCATGTTTGTAAATATTCTTGTTTTTTTATATATATATGATTGAATGCTTTATTTTAATCCTAAAACTTGCTTGAGAAAAAGGATAAAATTATGAATTTAATTTGAAATTTTGCATTAACTTAAGCTATGAATAAGAGCAGGGTTCTGAAGCATTCTCCAGTTTTAGCCCTGCAAGGTATTTCCTAGCTTTGATTAAGTGGGGACTACTAACTTGTGGTGCCTAACTCACTCTCTCTAGGCTAATCAAATAGAAATGGCATAATATTCCTATAATTTCCTTCTTGTGAATAGTGGGCCATTGGATTTACAAGTGGCATGATCTAGGCTTGTGGTCCCTTTAATATATAAGGATTATGGTTTGAATAATTAGGCTATTTTCCTTCTTTTTCTTCCCTACCTCTTAGCTGATGCCTCACATAGCCATCCCTTCTCCATGTTGTCATCATTTTTCTTTTAAAATTTAATTCTCAACTCAAATTTCCAATTTAAATCAAGTAAATAACCATCCTAGATCACTAATTTGAAGAGATAAATCTAAAAGGAGGGTTAATTTAGGGGTTACAAGAGCGGAGTGAATAGTAACCCTAAAGAGGTAAGTGCTCAATTTTGAGGTCTATTATTTTTCTAAGGTGTTATTCAATGCCAATTTAATGTGTCTTGAATCAATTTCAAGTTTAAAGTAGCTTAAGATTTTATTTGAATTTTTCTAAGTGAAATTCTATTATGTTTATCGACAAAATTGGTTCCACTCAAGAAAAAGGGAAATGAAAAGGTGTAAAGAGCATTATTGGATGCCAAAAATAATATTTATAAGTATATTCAATAAAATAAGCATTTTATATGCATATTATGAAAGTTCAGTTATGTGTGTGCTTGCTTGAAGTGCATGTTTAATGGGTGTAAGTATGAGTAAAATGAAATAGATGGAACAACTATATTAATTAGATATTTATAACATGATTTGAGAGTGTCTTGGTTAAAGATTAAATGGTTATATGTGTGTTCACCTTATGGATGAATGATTTATACTAAGATGTGATAGTTATACTTACATACTTAATGTAAACTAATGTCATAGAAATTATTTATGTGATACCTAGTTAGTGGTTAATGCAAAATTAGGCCAAGAAATTAATAGGGTATGGTTATTCCTAGTATGGCCAAAAGGGATAAGGTAGATATAAATGTATATATTAGAATTGGATAAGTATTTAATGTGAACATAATGTGTATATATGATGATTATTACCATGAAGTCATGTTATAACATATAAGACTCAAATTATACATTTTATGTAAAAGATGCTATATGGCTGAATGGATGAGCCTAAGTGAGATCAAGTGTAAGATTAAGAAAATGAGTTAAATAATAATATATGACATTAGAGAAAATAGCGTAAACATAATTGAAGTTTGATAGTAATATGATGGAAGATAAGGCTTAACTATGTCGATTTGGAATAAAGAAGAATCATAAAAACATGTAAGTCTTTATATGTGTAGGCATATTAAGAACTTAAGTAATACAAGGAAAAACATGAGTATATTGAAAGGTAAATAGATTGTGTAATTATGATTTAAGAAAGTAATTGTAAATGAAATTGGACTAATCAAACAATATATATTGATATAGTGTTAAGTAAAATATAACGATAGCCTATATGAGCTAGACAACTTAACTAGATAGGTTGACCAGTTAACTATGGAGTTTAGTAGCTAGTAGGACACCTTGATGTCTCATTCTAATATTGATGTTATAGCAGGGAGGTCCAAAATGGACCACTACACATATTTATGTCTATTGATCAATATATGTATACTTAATACTAGTGCAGTAGCGAGAAGGTCCGTAGAGGGCCATTACACACATATTTATATATTAATATTGGAGTAGTACTAGGGAGGTTTGAAGAAGACCACTGCATATATTTATATGTTAATACTAGTGCAGTAGTGAGGAGGTCTAATTAGGGCCATTGCACACATTTGTATTAATGCCAGTATAACTATAGCAAGGTCCATAACATAAGCCACTGCACATATGATGAGACCATGATAGTCGATACCCCATTATCCAGTATTGAGATTTATGCCTTTCGAATATAGGCTACAAAAATAAGTAATCAAATCAATGACAATACTATATAAGGTAATAAAAGTAATTATTAATGTGACCTTGGATATATTTTAATAACATGAAATAATTGGAATGAGTGTGTTATTTGTTAATGATATAAATTGAACTTATTTCAAAAGGATGTCACTAATTGCATGCCTTTATGAATTTTATTTTTAACTAGCATAAGTAGCATCCTTATATTGAATGAGTGTGTTATGTGTTTAGCATAGATGAATTTTATGGTTAACTAGCATAAGTAATTAGTAATGTGTTTTGCATATTTTATTAAACACACCACTAAGCTTTATGCTTAGCACATCATTGTTTTGCAATACATAGGTAGTAGATAGTAAATCAAAAAGTAGCCTTAATGGAGCAGTGTAGATAAAAATAGAAGCTAGCATTTTATGTAATGTAATACCTATAGAAAAATGCACTCATGTGTAATCCAAAGAAAATTAACCTAAACTAAAGTATGTAGAGTTTTGTAACCTATATGATGTATATATAAGTAAGCATGTATGTTTATCTTTTGGATGAGACAATGAATATGGTTATGTTAATAGACTGTGATATTATTGGATGATTCAAAATTTGGGATGATCAGAAGAATCATGAGGGGTGATGTGATGTCATGTTATGGAATTGTTGGTTTTTATAGGTTACTATTTTGGTTAATGTCAATAGACAGTCCTTATACTATTAGGTTTTCAACACAATAATCCCAATTAGCATATGTTAACTATACCCTAGTTATGTGAGAATTCAAGAAACATTACGTGTCTAAAATTTGTTGAGTAAAGGATTTAAAAATGGTAACAAATTATAAGTAACATGAATAAAAGAAGGAATGATTCAGGCATGTGCTGCCTCTCATTCATGTTCGGCATTTGGCTTAGATAAGGGATGTCACAAAAGTACTTCTTTCGCTTATACATGTTCACAAGATTTAAAAACTCATTGCCTTTTAAGTCTAAAATTTGAACACCCCCATGTTTTAGTACCTTCTTCGCCAAGTAAGGAACTTTTTAATTAAGCTTGAATTTTCTTTTTGGGTTTGTTAATAAAGGCTTGGTCTATTTCAACATAAGGTTACCTTTTCGAATGGAACATGATTTGACTTTCTTATTGTAGGCCCTAACTAGTATCTTTTAATATCGTTGCATGTGATTCAAGGCATTCATCTATTTCTCATCAACTGGTACCAATTGTTCATGTCTAGCTTATGCCTATTTTGTTTCTAACATTTTTGTAAGGGGACCTTTATCTCTATTATTAACACTATTTCCATCCCACATACCAATGAGTATGGTGTGGCACCTATTGAAGTTTTGATAGTTGTTCTACAACCCTAACTTGTGAATGGCAACATCTTTACCCAATCCTTATAGATCGTAGTCATTTTTTGCAAAATTTTCTTGACATTTTTGTTGGCTAGTTCTATTGTACTATTAGATTTGTGATGCTCAATCCCATACTTTTATAAGAGTTATGTAGTTTTGCCTTGGAATTATATCCATCATCTAAAATCACTTGTTGTGGTAACCCATACCTACAAATGATGTTTCTTTCAATAAATTTACTCATTGGCATTGCCCTAAATTTATTGAAAGATCAAGCTTCTACCTATTTCAAAAATAGCCAATGGCTAAAACTATCTATCTTATGTCTATGCCCTATATAGAAAATGCTCATGGAAAAGACAAGCTTGTTAACTCCATTGGTGGTATCTAACTTAAATTGGCATAGATTTGGCATTTGTGACACCTTTTGACAATGTTACTACGATCCTTTCAACTATTAACCAATAATATCCCATTCTCGTTATCTTTTTTGCAAAGTTCCTCCCATTCATATGTAGGCCATAGACACATTTATGTACCTCAACTAGTATCTTTTGAGTTTCTAATTTATCCATTAATCTAAGTTAAATACCATTATGATGCCTTTTATACAACATTCTTCGAAATGAGATGAATTAAGTAGGTAGTTTTTGTAGTACATTCTTATCTTTATCTATTACATGATTTTGGTATTCTTCCTTCTCTAAATATTTTTAAATGTTATGATACCTAGGTGAAACATCTTTCATTCCTATCTCAGTTATACTAACTATGCTAGTGTAGATTGGATATCTTAACTTAGTGAAATACATTGGCTTTATCAAGTCATTTTTTATGTATTCAACCATAGATATTAGTGTTGCCAAGGCATCTGTTACCTAATTTTGCTTCCTTAAGATACAGTTGAAAGTGCATTTTGTCAAATGCCTTAGATAAATCAATTACTATTTTGACATATCTACTGAGATCTCATCTTTAACATCCTAATTTCCCTTTGCTTGCTATATTACTAACATGGAGTCCCCATACACATCAACCATTAATCCTCTCAGCAATAATAGGTTCTCAATGCCATAGATACAAACTTAGTGATGTTATTAGCAATTGTAAAATCCAACTTCCTTGCCAAAAATATGTATTCTCCTTCTAGATTGACTAACAATGCTCTCACTTCTATGCCTTTTTGATTAACTACTCCTTTGAAATACATTTTCCTTCTTTCTTAAATAATTGCCCCTATATGTTCATCTAGAAATTCGAATTCTACATTATTGTTTTCAATCAGTTGTTGCACTAGAAAATCTACTATCGCCTTTCCTTTTATGGTTTTTTTTGTTACATAGAATTCATCAAACTCTTCTAGCAGGAGAATCCACTTGCCCATCTTACCCACTAATGATGGTGTTGTTTATGGATATCAAAGGGGGTTATGCCTTACAACTACCTCTACTTTGTATGATTAAAAGTAAAGGTAGAGCTTCTTTGACACCTAAATTACTCCTAAGCAAATTTTCACCACTTTTACATATATTTGTTCATATTGAAATAACTTCTTCCTCAAATGATAGACTATGAATTCCATGCCAAACTTGTCTACCTATGAAGTACGGGCTCCAATGGAATTCTCTTTTACTATAAGGTATAAAGTCTTTCTTAGCATGGTGGTTTTACAATAAGTGGGTTAGTTGATTATCATTTTACAGCTTCAAATGCTTTTTGGCAGTCATCATTACATTCATAGGGTTGGTTTTTTCATAAGATCTTAAATATGGTTTCCTAAATAGTTGTGAGTTCAACTATGAATCGACTGATACACTATAGCTTCCCTAGGAATCCTTACCACAAATCCTAATAACTTCCTTAATGTTACTCTAAAAATGCATTTCTTAGTGTCAAGCCTCATGTTGAACTTATCAAACCATTGAAAGAACTTCTTTAAGGCCTGAAAATATCCTTCTATGTCTACAAAGTTGATTGTCATGTTATCAACATACACTTTTACTTCTTTGTGTATCATGTCAAGAAAAAGTTTAGTGGCCATTCTCTAATAAGTTTCTCTTATGTTCTTTAGTCTGTAAGGCATTACATTGTAATAGTACATCCCTTACTCCATTATGAAAATTGTTTTGCACTTGTCTATCACCTTTATGAGTATCTAATTGTATCCTAAGAATCCATTAACAAAGGAATACATAGCTACTATGGCTACACTATGAACAATTACATCAATGTGAGGTAAGAAAAATCATCCCTATGGTAAGCTTTATTTAGATCCCTAAAGTCAATAGACATACTGATTCTTCTACCCTCATTTGGCACTAGGACTATGTTAGCTTACCAAGTAGGAAATACTATTTCCTCTGTGAATTTTGCTTGTAATAGCTTAGTAACTTCTTTTTTGACTTTCTCAACTCATTTTGGTTTCATCCTCCTTAATTTCTAGTGCATTGTAAGCATAGTATCATATGTTGGAATGGCATGTTCAGCTAGTTCTCTCTCAATTCTAGGCATGTTTTTATAAGTCCAAGAAAATACTTTTTCATATTTCCATAATAATCTCCATAATTTTTTCTTTTCTTCAATAGTAGTGTCATGGATAATTAATATATTTTTAGGTTATTCATTTGGTCCAAGATTAAATAGGTTAGTTCTAATATAATTAATATAAAAAAATGCTTATGTAATATTTATTAGCATGCATGCTACCATCAGGGAAAACATCACACAAATAAGGAAACTCATTGTTCACTTTGTTACTAAAAACATTATTCACTTAAAGAGGTCTAACAAATATAATTCATCAAAAAGTAAATCATTTTCTATAGAAGCTAGAAAAATGAAATCTTCAACTAAAGTTAGATAAATCTTTTCAACTGTAACAAAGGTTAGAAAATCTCTTCCTCTTACTATTGCACATGTTTTAGGATTCTTTATTCCCAATCGATGACATTTACAAATCTCTTTATCCCTATCTTATAATAGCCTTTTATCATTATTTGTTCTGGGGTTTATCTTATTTAGTCTTCTATTGCCTTAGAAAGAAGTCCTCTAAGTTGCTCCTCTTCTTTTTTTGACCATCTTTTAAACTTGAGTCATAACCTAACCCCTTAATATCTTTTTGCCCATCGACATGTAGTGGTTCTTGAATTCCTTGTAAGTTCTTACTTAAGACTTCTTCTGGTAAGAAGTTTATCTTTTTAATAATTTTGGACTAAGATCCATATAAACATGATATATTCCAACAAAATGGAATCCTATGAATGGCTAATTAGCAATTGCAAAGGTCTAAACTGTATGGTCTATTTCTGCTTTAATCATTATTGCATTACCTTTATACTAGATTTTTATCATTTGGTGCAAGGTTAAAGGCACTCCTCATATCTTATAAAACTAGGGTTAGTTGAGTAACATTAAAAAGGTGGTCAGGATGTCAATAAAAGTGAATTCAAGTTTGTTAGTGATAGGCCCTCTTGGACTTTTGTGATAAATGAATCATCAACCTATCTGCATGTGTTGTCATAAGCCTTTATAGTGATATTGGAAGGTGATAGATCATCTTTCTTTATTCCCAATTAATTTAAGATTCTAACTAGATATACACATAAAGATGAGCTATCATCCACTATAGTATATCTTATCTTTTTCTTGTTCACTTAGGCCTTGATAAAGAGTGGGAAATTATGTTCTCTTCATTCTAAAGGTATATCTTTATCTCAAAAAGAGATTACCCATCTTTCTAACTTTCATAACTTCAACTATTTCTTTGAGTATAATGGTTATAGATATATAAAATTGCCTTTAAGCTTTAACTATCTTATACTTGTGGATTTATAAGGAAATTAAAAAATCCATATATTTTGATGAGCCTGAGTTTTTAAAGCTACTTTAATACCTTTTCATCTTTGAGTTCCTTAGTCTCGATTTCATTTTTTGGAATGATCCGACAATTCTTCTTAAACATTTCCACCATTTCTTCCATAACCCATATTTTCTCTTTCTAGTCCTCTTTGTGATCCTCATCAAAAAATCTATTGGTAGCCTTAATCTTCCCAAACTAAATTTCGCTTTTGCTATCCCAAAAACTAGTCATAAGGATGGTTTCACCTCTCTTCCATCCCCTCACTATTCTCCTAGTCAGATCCATCAATGTCTTTAAATCCATCAATATCCTTAAGGACATATTCTTAAGCAGCCTAAATTTAATCATGTAAGCAATTTAGTTATATTTGGGAAATGGGTTGGATCAACCCTTCGGATTAGGTATTTGCTTGGTATCAATAAGCTCTTGTATGACTTTCATGAAGAATTTGCAATTGTTAGTGACATGACATATCCTTTGATGGTAGTATATACTAATAATGTTTATAATTTAAGAGGTAAAGGACCATTCTATTTTTGAAATTGAAAGGGTTGTAGCTTACCTTCATTTACCTACTTTTTAAAACACTGGGACATAGACCTCTCTAGATTGGAGTAATGCTTTCCCTGTATGGTATTTGTATATGTTGTTTTGGTAGTGCTGCTAGTATTGTTATTGGAGTAGTTTGAATTGTCCATCATTTTAAATCCTTTATTGTAACCGACCATCTCTAAATCAATTGCCATGTCTTTCATCTATTCCCAAGTGGTAATCCCTTTAGCTGTGAGCCCACTATTCATGTAACCATTAGCATTTCTAATGACCATTTTTATTTGGTCAATATCATTA
>CANXYI010211604.1:0-11928 GCA_948208565.1 Hura crepitans
GAGGTTCAAGTGAACTAATCTTTGTTATTAAACTGGGTTGGTGCAGTTGTCAGAGTCTAAAATATAGGCCACTACTTAATTTTTTAGATCTCTATTAGTCTAATGTCTTTAAGTATAGTCTACCTAGTTGAGCTTATTGAATTAAATTAAACTAAATTAAAATACAAAATAATTTGATGTCAATCATAAAATGAATCGATTAACTGGAAATACCATAATGGCATAACTGTAGTTGATTGAATTAGGAGACTGAGTTCTTGAATTAATGTCACTGCATGAATTAACTACCATACATTGCATTTATACATTGATAGCTTGTTGCTACATCTAATTGCCTACTTGTGACATGTATTAATATATTAGATTCACCACTGAGTTTCATACTTAGCGTACCAGTGTTTTAGTGTGTAGGTTACATAAGTTAGCATTATAGCCTTGGAGATCATGTAGTGTAGCTACACAAACTGTAAAGGGTATATAGCTGTGTATTTCTTTTAGCTTAGTAGGCACTCATGTAAACACTATATGTTATGGATTTAACATGCTTAGAAGCTATTATTGTCTATATATATAAAAGTATGTGTGACGTATATAAACATGCCATTTATCTAAATGTTTTATTTCTATGGTTTCTTAAGATTTTGGTCCTAAGGCCATGTGTGATGTGTGAGTGTATTTTGATATGTGGTGATGTTACTAAGTAGACTAGAAGGTTTCTGAAGGAGAGAGATTGATAATAATGATATTTGAAGTGCTTTTTCAAGTCCAAAAAGAAAATTTTGTAATGTTACCTAGGTACCCGTTGTGGTGCTCAATTTTATGTAAAATATGTTAAGGGTCTATCAAACGGTTTCTTGGGTCTGTTATACCCTATGTAAGAATAGTTAAGGGATAGGTTAAAAAGTTATCCATTATTTGATCAAATGATAGATAATCTATAAGTGTTAAGGAGTATAAATCTAGATCAATTTCTAGATAGGCGACCTAATGGGAAGTACATTGCCTATCAGGTTCCTTCAGGAATCTTGTAGGGGATGTCACATTGGGTGTTATTAGAGCGTAGGTTATATATTCCTAGGCATTTTACATGAGTGCTAGTGTCTAGGATTGTTTTTTTTTCTTGAACTTCTACAATACTAAGAGGCTGATAAGTCATGTTTCTTTTATAGTTTATCAACATGAATGATCAAACACTGGAAGAAAAAGGAGAGGAAATGCCTAGTTATGCTCCTACAATAGTTTCAGGGGCAGTTGGCAGTACAACCATATCAGAACCTAGTGATGTTATATAGTAGCAATAGCCATAGACATAGGAATCCCTAGTATTGCTATAGTAGATAATGGATATGCTTAGGCATGCCGCAACTATTATTCCACCTCCTTCACCACTACTAGCTCCTTCATAGATAAAGAGGCTTAAAAATATGGGAGCTATAGACTTTCTGGGTACAAAGAAGGATGATATAAGTCAAGTAGAGTATTGGTTAGATAAAACATTTAGAATCTTCGAACAGCTAGAGTGTACAAAAGAAGGGAGCTTCAAGTGCACAACCTCTCTTTTTTAGGAGGAGGCATTTCATTAGTGGGATACCATCCGGAAGGAAAGCAACAATAGATCTCACTTGGGAATTTTACCTAAAAAAATTCAGAAAGAGATACATTCTAGAATCATACAAAGAGAAGAAGAGGCAGAAGTTTTTGGATCTAAAATAGGGTAAGAGAATAGTATTATAGTACAAAAATGATTTCATTAGACTGATAAGATATGCTACGGAGTTTGTCCCTTTTTAGGAGCAAAAATGCAAGAGGTTTTATGAAAAGTTTGAATATGGAACTGAGAATGCAAATAACTAACCCAAGGGTTACATATTTTGCAGTATTGGTAGCATCAGTATATGATACGGAAGAAAATGGTGCAAGAGAAGAAGGATTTCTTTCAATAGAAGAGACAATTCACTGCTAGACAATCCAACTTTATCCTAGGTGATAGTAAGAGATAAATAGAGGTACAATCTTAGTCTCAGTTAGTGCACTAGGTATAGAGGCAGACTTAATCTCTAAGGTATAGGCAGTCTTTTATAATTAGGCCTTAACCACCCTCATGACCTTTAGTGCTTTAGTACTAGCAATTACTAGAAATGTACCCTTAACTTGTGGCATTTGCAATAGAAGACATTAGGGTTAGGATTGGCAGACCAGAAGGGGGGAGTGTTTCACTTGCGATGTGAAGGATCATTACTAGAGAGAGTGTCCCTAGAGATAGATAAAGGGTGCTCGTACACAAGCATCTATAGTAGCACCTTAAGGTAGAGGATAGAGATAGGGTAGAGGGAATTAGCCTAATGCTAGTTAGAGGACAAGATCATAAGCTCATGCACTAGTGAGCCAATATACTGTCAGCACCTGTGAATAAGCAACAACCCTAAATATCATTACTGTTACATTTTACTTATTTGATGTTCTAGTTTTGGCATTGATAGACCCAAGATCTACATATTCTTATGTATGCACTAAACAAACATATGATAGGGATTTGAAACCAAAGCATGTAAGCATAGACATTCAAGTTAGTAATCCTATAGGGCAGAGTGTGACTATAAATCATGTGTATAGTCATTACCCCTTAGTGATTTAGGAACATCTATTTCCTATTGATTTGATTGAGTTGCTCTTCTATGAATTTGATGCAATCATGGGAATGGATTGGCTATCTGAACATTGGGCTATAGTGGATTGTAAACACAAGAAGCTAACCCTCCAGGCTATAAAAGGATAGGAAATGACAATTTTAAGTGAGAAAAGACTTTTGGATAATCTCATCTCAGTTGTTATAGTAAGAAAACTCATCTGTAAGTGTGTGAAGCCTTCCTAACACATGTCATTTACTCCAATACTTCCACTCTAAACCTTGAATAGATTCCAATAGTTTATAAATTCCTTGATGTGTTTCCTAATGAGACACCAGGGTTACCTCAACAAAGAGAGCATGATTTTGAGATTGAGGTGTATCTTGGTATAACTTTTATGCCTATGGCTCCTTATGGAATGGCACCTAGTAAGTTGAAAGAATTAAAAGTGCAATTGCAAGATCTGCTGGACAAGGGGTTCATTAGAACTAGTATATCACCCTAGGGAGCCCTTAGATTGTTTGTAGAGAAGAAAGATGGGTCGCTCCAATTGTGCATTGACTATAAAATGATGAATAAAGTGATAGTGAAGACTAAATATCCTTTGCCTAGGATAGATGATCTTTTTGACTAGTTGATAGGTGCAGGTGTATTTTTCCAAGAATGATTTGAGATCTAGGTACCATCAGCTAAGATTAAGGGAAGTTGACATTCCTAAAACTTCCTTCAAGATTTAATAAATGTATTATTAATTCCTAATGATGCCATTTAGGCTCATTAATGCCCCAACAGCTTTTATGGACCTAATGAATAAAGTATTTCAACCATACCTAGATTAGTTTGTTGTGGTATTTATTAATGATATCCTAGTGTACTCTAAGACCAAAGAAGAACATGAATAATATCTCAAAGTTATGTTATAGACTTTGAGGGAGAAACAATTATATACCAAATTATGCAAGTGTGAATTTTTGCTAAATAAAGTGGCTTTTCTAAGACACGTAGTAGTAGTAGAGGGTATCGGAATAGATCCTAGCAAGGTCATAGTAGTATTAAAATGGGAACCCCCAAGGAATGTGATAGAGATACGAAGTTTTCTAGGCTTAGCTAGGTATTACAGAAGGTTTATGCAAAAATTTTCTATGATTATAGCCCCTATGACTAGATTGACTAGAAAGAATGTGAAATTTGAGTGGGATGCAAAATGTTAAGAAAGTTTTAACAAGCTAAAAAAGTTGTTGAGAAAGCTCATATCCTGATTAAACTTGAATAGTGTAAGGACTTCTTTTATGCATAGTGATGCCTTAAATAATGGATTTGTTTGTGTACTTATGCATGAAGGAAAAGTGGAAGCATATACTTCGAGATAGTTGAAAGCACATAGGAGGAACTACCCTACTCTTTGATTAGAGTTAGATACCATTGTTTCTAGTTTGAAAATTTGGAGGCATTACTTGTATTGTGAGAAGTGTTATATCTACATAGACCATAAAAGTTTGAAGTACCTCTATAATTAGAGGGAGTTAAACTTGAGGTAGAGCAGGTGGTTAGAATTGATTAAAGATTATGATTCTTTGGTAGACTATCACCTAGGTAAAGCTAATATGGTGGTAGATGCACTAAGCAGGAAGTTTAATAGTAACCTTAAAAGCTATGATTGCTAGACTATAGTACACACGGGAAGATACTATTTTGGTTGAACTATAGATCAAAGTAAATTTTAGATAGTAAATAAAGGAACTACATGATAAGGATGTGCAGCTGGAATAAATTATGGATAACATTATTATGGGAAAGGCAATAGGGTTTAAACTGAGTGAAGATGTATATTTGTATTACCATGGTAGGTTGTGTGTACCTAATACAGATGAACTAAGGTTATAGATACTGAAAGAGGCATATAAAGCATCTTATTCTATGCACCTAGGTAGTACAAAGATGTACTTAGACATGAAGGGTCAATACTTGTGGTCAAGTATAAAGAGAGATGTAGCAAAGTATATGGCTATATGTCTGATATGCCAATAGGCAAAAGTTGAATATCAAGTTCCTTACGGATTGCTACATCTAATAACAATACTAGGATAGATGTGGGAAAAGGTTAAAATGGATTTTGTAATAGGACTACCCATAGCCAGGAATAAGTGTGAGGTTGTATGGCTAATTATATATAAACCAAGTATGATAGCACACTTCATCCCTATCAAAATGGATTATTCTCTAGTGAAACTAGCTAGACTATACATAGATGAGATCGTGAGACTATATGGTCTACCAGTGGCTATTATTTAAGATCAAAACCTTTGATTCACTTTTAGGTTTTAGAAGAAACATAATTAGGCATTAGGCACCAGACTAACCTTTTGTATAACCTTTCACCCTCAGACAGATAGATAGTCAAAAAGGGTGATACAAGTGTTAAAAGATATGTTGCATAGCTGTGCCATTAAATTTAAAGGCAGTTGGGATTAATACCTATCCTTAACTAAATTTGCACACAGTAATAGTTATCAAGCTAGTTTGGGCATGACACCCTATAAGGCACTACATGGTAGTAGATGTAGAACTATTTTTATACTAGAGTGAAGTTAGGAAAATAAGATTTTAGGGGTTAACTTGATCTGAGATGTAGAGAAGAAAGTTAAGGTTATCAGAAGAGGGTTAAAAGCTATAATTGATAGATAGAAGCCTTATGCTGACCTGAAATAAAGGGACAAGGAATATATAGTGGATGAAAATTTATTTTTGAAGGTATCCCAATGGAAGAAAGTACTCAGATTTGGTAAGAAGGGAAAACTGAGTCCTAGATTTATTGGACCATATGAAATTATATAAAGAGTGTGACAACTGCCATACAAACTAGCTTTGCCACCTAAGTTGCAACAAATTCATAATGTGTGTTCATGCTTCAATGTTTCGAAGATATAAATAAGATCCTTCTTATATAGTTCTAGTGATAGACATTGAGGTATAACTAGATCTGAGCTATAATGAAGAAATAGTATAAATCCCAGATTGAAAGGTGAAGCAGCTAAGAAATAAAACTAATCCACTTGTCAAAGTACTTTAGAAGCACTATAATATAGAAGAGGCCATATGGGAACCCAATGAGCAGATGAAAAGTCAATATCCATATCTATTTAGTCCAGGTAATTTTAGGGATGAAATTTCTTAATAGGGGAAGAACTGTAATGCCTATAAGTTGAGGCTTCATGAAAAATACATCCGAGGCTTAAAAAGTGAGCTCAGAGTGCCAAGTCACCTTTATGAGGCCTAAGATGGGGGCATACTTTTCATGAAACTTTGAAGGGCATAAAATTGATGAAAATGACAAAATTTAAAAATTTAAAAGAGCTAATAAATTATTTTAGGCCAAAATCTAGTAGTTTTATAGGCTAAGATGAACTTGGGCTAGGAATAACTCGATATGTGCTTGGACAGACCTTAAAATACCATACCCTAAAGGTTAAAAATTCCCCTGAGGCCATTGATGAAGGAATTTTTAATTTTTGAGGTCATTTGCTACTTTTCCTTAATTTAGAGATTTTCACGTAAATCAAGAAATAGATTAACTATCCTACCAAAGGAATTTTTAACTTGTGATTTTTTGGACCTCTAAAAAGGCCTAGTAGAGGATTTTTAAAACTAACATTATAATTTTTTGAGGACCAGGTGAATTTTTAAAATTTCCCAAAGTTCTTGAGAAAAATAGAGATTTCAAGGAGCTTAGGTGACACATGCCACCACTTTAGCTAACCTAGCCACTATAAAAGAGGTGCCAAGTGGCAACTACCCCATTTGACCTATTGACACATCACCCACCTCCCATTTCTTCCTTTTTCTTCCTTCTCCACCCGATGTTATCTTCCCTTTCTCTCCTTTATTTTTATGGCTTTTCAAGCTTAATTCAACCCTAAATTATCACCAAAAATTACACTAATTAGTTAAAAATTGATCCTTGATGGTTTGAGAGGCCACAAACAAGCATAGATTTCAAGAAAAATCAAGAAAACTTTATGTACATATAAGGGTGCTTGAGAAATCAAATTTGTATGCAAGTAGCCATTCCCGTTTTCATTTTTTCCAAGGACATTCCATCATTCTAAGGTTGCCTATGCTCTTAGATTTTCATTTGAAGGTCAATGGAATTTTCTATCATTTTTCTAAGACATGGATGTGCGTATTTAGGCCAAGGTGGAGTTGACATTCAATAAGGGAAATAAAGGTGATAAAGTTTAAGAAAGGCTCCCTTTTAAGTGTTAATTTATGAATTTAATGTATTTGAGGCATGCCATTTTTAATTCATGTCTAATTTGTGTGGGAACCTTGTATGGAATTGGTGGTGATGGTGAATAATGTGTGTGTAATGGTGAATTGTGCTTACTTTAATATTATTTCCATGTATACTAAGTGAATTATGGGATTATTTGGTGCAAGGAATGGTGGGAAGGGTATGGCCTCACTTTAACTGAGAGTGGTGTGTGTTTGTGGTGTATAACGGCATGTATACATAAGGCTTATGATGAGCAATGAAGTGTATGTTATAGGATTTAATGGTTTTGTATGTTTGTATTGTGAGAAAAGGCATGGTTATAGGTGGTGGCATGAATGGCTTAAAAGTATGTTAGGATGCTTTAGATTACAAGTTATGTGCATTGTATGGTGGCATGGTGTATATGGTAGGAAAATATGTGTTAGGCATGGGATTAGATGTATATGTGGTGAATTTGAGGAAAATGTACATATATGTGTCATGTCATAGCATGGCCGAAGCATGTATGGTGTATGTTATGGCATGATATACATGGTTTGTCATGTGTGTAGGCATGTATATGATAGAACATTGGTATATGGCATGTGTTTATGTTGAATTATAGAAGTGTGCATATGTGTGACCTTGACCTAGTGGTGGCCTAGAGGTATGTTATGGTTGGCTTGTATGTGTGTGCGTGAGACATAGTGTATGACATGTAAAATTGGCATGACATGATAAACATATGTTGAGTGACATTAAGATGGCATGAAATGAGCATATATATTTAAAAAATTATGGTAAATTAATTGGTTGGTATAGGTAAAGAAATGGTGTTCATAATTAAGCTAAGAAATGGTTGAAAATGGCTTAAAATAGGGATGGTAAAAATGACCCAAAATCGATCTTGTAATGGCATGATTTTGGGACACTATTTGTGCTTGGTTTAAAATGATTTGTGAGTTCACTTTTGAGGCCATTTAGAATGTATGGAATGCTCTAATTTTAGGGGTCACAATGGCATGTTGTAATGGTTTTAAGTGGCATGGTCCAATGCCAAAAAAATGGTGACCATAGACCCATAATTGTCTACAAAAAATTAAAACTAACCTATAACTGTCCCATGAAATTGATTAGTTGGAATTTTTGCTAGAAATGGCCATAATCTATTCATAATTGGATTTAGAATAATGGTAGAAAATGAACTTATATATAACTTGGAACTATCCTAGAAATTGTCTTAAAATTGGCTTAGAAAATAGTCTTATAGTTGTCTAGTATGACCAAAATAGACCTGTAACTGTCTAGGTAAAAATTCAATTGTTGAAATAAATTCATAACTATCTATTGGTCAACTGTAAATATTATAAAATTATGTTTAGTAAATAAATGGACATAAAATAAAGATAGATAGCTAATTAGTTAGACACCTACTTGATGGGTTAGCCAGTCAACTAGGGATTAGTAGCTGCTAGATATTTGATGATGATTTACTAGATATTGAGAGGTCTACAGACTGATCCCTACTATCTACTAGAGTTATTTTCTATGGATTATCTAGATATTAAGAGGTCTTCAGTCTAGTCCCTAGTATCCACTAGAGTTACTTGCTATTAATTTTTAGGATATTGGGAGGTCTATGGACTGATCCCTACTATCCCCTATCTAGTGTTAGGAGGTTCATGTGAATAGATCCCTGCTATAAAACTGGGCCAGTACAATAGTCGGGGTTTAGAATATGGGCCACTGCATAATTTTTCATTTCTCTCTTAGTCCAATGTCTTTAAGTGTAGTCTATGCAATTAAACCTATTGAATTAAGTTAAACTAAATTAGAATACAGAGTAATTTGTTGTTAATCATAGAATGAATCAATTAACTTGAACTACCATAGTGGCATAACTTTAATTAATTAAATTGGGAGACCGAGTTCTAGAATTAATGTCACTTGCATGAATTGACTACCATACATTGCATTTATACATTTATAGCCTGTTGCTACATCTGAGTGCCTGCAGGTTACAAGTTTTAATACATTAAATTCACCACTATATTTCATACTCAGCATAATAGTTTTTGATGTATAGGTTACATAAGTTAGTAGTACAACCTTAGAGATCATGCAATGTAGTAGCATAAACCATAAAAAGGGTATATAGATGTGTGTTTCTTTTATTCTTAGTACGAACTCATGTAAACATTGTAGGTTATAGGTTTAACATGTTTAGAAGTTGCTAGTGTTCATATATATAAGAGTATGTGTGATGTATGTAAACATGTCATTTATCTAAATATTTTATTTCTGTGTTTTCTAAAGATTTTAGGCCTGAGGCCTTGTGTGATGAGTGAGTGTATATTGATATGTGCTGATGTTACTGAGTGGACCAAAAGGGTTTGAAAAGAGATAGATTGATAATAATGATATTAGAAGTGCTTTTTCAAGTGAAAAAAATTTGGAATGTCACTCGATAGCCGTAGTGCTACACAATTTTTTGTAAATAGGTTGAGGGTCAATTAAACATTATTATGGGTGAGTTATACCTTAAGTAATAATAGTTAAGGAATAGGCTGAAAAGTTAAGCAATATCTTATCAAATGATAGATAATCTATAAGTGTTAAGGAATACAAAACTATAGCAATTTTAGGATGGGTAACCTAGTGGGTAATGTATATATGTATTTAAGCACTTCACTTACATGTTTTATGTGTGTGTGTAAATGTATGTATGTATATTTATGTATGCATATACACATACATATACATATATATATATATATATATATATATATATATGTATGTATGTATATATGTATATATGTATATGTATATGTATATGTATATGTATATGTATTTTTATACGTATATATATATATATGTATATGTATATGTATATGTATATATATACACACAAACATATATATATGTCTGTATTTGTGTGTGTGTGTGTATATACCTTTTCTAGTTAAACAAAAAGCAAGATTATTAACGTCACTTCTAGTGTTTCCTTATACAAGCTCAATGGCATACATAATATTTTGATTCCTTTTATTTTGATATCAATATATAGACCTATCATATTTTTAGTAAAGCATACGAATCTTTCTACACATGCTAGTTACTTGTACAAACTCATAATGTAATGCTCGTGTTTTGAGGCTCCGTGAATAGTGCCATAGGTCTAATAAGTGCACCTGGGTTGTATGGTCACTTGCTTATAGATCGAGGTAGTGACATGAGTCATGAAACTTTAAGGGGCCTTAATTTGATGAAAAGAGCAAAATTTGAAAATTTAGCCGAACCAACAATTCATTTAGGACTAAAAGCTACCCTTCGGTGCAATAAAATAATTTCAAGCCGGGATTGACCTGGGATGTGCTCGAACAGACATGAAAATAATGAATCCTGAAGCTAAAAAATTATACTAAGTCTAATGGTGAAATAGTTTTTAAAATCAAAGGTCGTCTATAAATTGTCATAATTTTCGAGGTTGGCATATAAATAGAGGTAGTCTAAAACTGCCCTATCAAAGGAATTTGGCTACAAAAATATACAAGCAGGTAGAAGGGATAAAAATATGAATTTTAAAATAAACCGTGTAATTTTTTGAAGTCCTAGAGAATTACTGTGAATTTTTGAAGTTTACTGCAAAAATCGAGATGGTTCGAGAAGTTTCGCAACAACGTTGACAAGATAAGATGGGGCCAACACTTTGCCAGGTGGTTGAGTAAGGTTGAAAATCCACTTGGATTGTAGAAAAAACTCTTCTCTCTTTTTACCTGTTGTTGCCGACACTAGTTAAGGATTAAACTGGCCATCACTTTTTCTTTTCTTCTCTAAAAATGGTGATTTTAGTCTCTAAATTTAAGTCTGCCTGTTAGCCACCATAGGGAAAGAATTGGGCAGAAAGGACATCCTAATTGGGAGATAAAATTCATTGAAGTTTTCTAATCCAGACAGTCTAAAATGCTAACCTAAAGGTGAGTCCATGGCTCTTTCTCCTCTTTTTCTTGGGATTTTTGGCTACTTTTGATGTTGGATAATGGCTAATATTTGCGTGATGATATGTGTGAGGTGATTCTAGCATTTGGATTTTTAAGGATCACGAAGGAGGAGAGAAGCCACCATTGATGTTGGCTAGTGTGCTGTTCTTGAGGATTTAAGGGGGGTTTTTAACAAGTGAACTTTAAGCTTTTTCTTCATGCTTTAGGTACTGAGGATTATATATGATGATTTAAGATGGTTGGAATATTGAGTTTATTAGTGATTTCTTTTATGGTAGGGATGGTTAAGTGAGAACTTAGTGATTTAGGGAGATATAATTCAAAGAATATGAGAAATTAGCTTTGTTTACTTGCTGATTTTGAGGATTTTGGATGGTTGGCTTGATTGTAAAGTGACTAGTATGTGAATTTAGAATTGTTGGTATGTTAGAATGAAGATTTTGGCAATTTTGGTTTGAAATAATGATGAAATATGCAATTGATGCTTGTACTCGAGAACTATTTTTAGTGGATTTCATGGTGATGGTTAGTAAACTATGAGAGTTTGCTTGATGGGCATATATGAGTATGGTTGTGTGCATAGCATGTATTTATGGATGATATATATGTGAAATTGGTGAGGAAAACATGTGTATGTGTGTGATCTCAAATTGCCGAATGGTATTTCAAGGCTTGGAATGGCATGGCATATATGTATGTCATGGTACATGATGTGTAATGGTGGGACATATGGTGTGTGATATGTGTGTCACATGTATATGGCATGAAATGTAAGTAATCATATATATAAGTATGGTATAATATAACACCCCTATCAGATCCTTGTAAAACCCGATAATAGGTGTACTTACAATCCTGCCATTCTCTTTGTTTGATCATAATGATATGCCCACTTGGGACTCAGGCCTTACATTTTTCAGTCTCAGTATGAAACCTATGTAACAAGTCACACAAGTATTTACTCATTTATGCCAAGATTGTTCATACAAACTTTCAATTTAAATAAGTTATAGAACAACAACAGCTACTAAGCATGCTGGGCACATAA
>CANXYI010211609.1:0-12331 GCA_948208565.1 Hura crepitans
ATTGGGCCAAACTTTCATGTTTCAATATTGATGTTTCATTTCTTGCTTCTACCTGGATTTGTTTTGGTGCTTCAACGTTTTGTTTGCTTAATTGAGCACCCATTAACTGCAGCTACAAGGAGCTGCCATGGACCAGCTAACCAGTCTGCTAAGTTTTCATGAACTGAACACTTATTTTGGGTTAAGGTAAAATTCAAACTTAAATATGACCATTTATATTTAGTGAAGAAATTTTAAATGGTTAGATCAATTGTTATTTTGGTTTTTAACCATATAAAAAGCCATCTATTTCTTAAAAATTTCAAATTCAAATACACCTACAAAATAAACTCCAGGATTGCATAATCCATTTTCTCCACTTGTATACAGATCACAAGTCATTGAATAGTACTAAAATAAGTATATAAGCAGTAATGCAGAATAAAAATATGAAAAATTCTTCATCTTAATGTTTTATGACATTGAATATAATAACATAGAATGAGTGTAACTTTATATAGATAATGTTAAGGGAAGACACATTGAATTGAATTAAGTAATTTTACTTAATTCATAAAATATTATTTTGGTTTCATGGTAAGTAATAGCTTTTAACTTGTAGTTATAGTGGATGATATAAGTGTTTATTAGAACTTTATTTGTGGTTGCTGTCCATGTGATAAATAACCATTAAAATATAATTTATTTTAGAATATAATTTTTTTCTTATATATAAATGCTATTTCAGTTATTATATGTAATACTTGGTTGTTATTTTTTTGCAATTATAGATAGTTTCTTGAGGTAAAAATATTAATTTAGAGAAACAAGAAATTGTAATTAGAAATTTTAGAAGGATGGTATAGTATAAACAAAATATCAGCTATTAGGTAATAAGAAAAAGCTCCAAAGTAGAGGTTTTCAAATCAGCGGCTGTTAGGAATCTAAGAGCTATCAGTTGCGTATTCTTTCACCTTACTAAGCGCATGAGTTAGTTTTTGGAGTTAAAACAACTAGTAGCCAACTAGAACACCTGCTTAATATCCATACTTCTTTATTCTAACTGTGTTGATATTTTAAAAACAAAATTATGTTGGCCAACTGTGAGTTTTGGCTCCTTTTTTCCTCTATTTATTGTAAACAAATCCTATTTCATTTTGTTGTAAATGTTGATTATACAGATTACTTATGGATTCTGATTCTCTACAACTGTTTGATCTAATGTCACAGTCTTGCATAGTTGTTGCTTATTGTGCCTTTTAATAATTTCATTAGGTATTTTGCTTTGATGATAAAGTATTTTAAAGTGATGACTGCTTGGCATTTGATTTTGCAAGTGGCTTCATCCATCATTTGATGATTTAATGCTCGAGTTGCATATTAGGACTCTCCCAAATAAAAGAATATAAGTCTGACAAACTATTATCATTTTTTGGTCCATCACTATGCGTATCGCTTTTGACTTGATGTAAAATAAAACCAGTAAAGTTTTTGGAAATGTTTCTGGGATGAACCATTTTTTATGACAAGTGTTGTAAATTTCTTCTTTCTCTCAACAATTTATGTGATATTCAATTGAAAAATCTGTTTTGAAGGGCAAACTTTTGGTAACACAGATATGATGATTAATTTAGATAATTTGTCCTTGAGAAAAGGATGCTATGGTGTTCAAGTTGAAAATATTAGGAGAATAAGCTTACAAGAAGTTCAATATTGGAAATCTTAACTCACGTGAGTACCCAAGAAGTAAATATTTAGAAATGACAAGCCTATTGAAGGAGCGAGCAAATAGTAGAGAACTAAAAGGATGAAGATGTCAAAAAGTAATTTGGATTGAGCAATAAAGAAGAGAACAACAGCATTTATTCTCTTCATTACAACTTTCAGAAATCATACTGGCAGATTCTTTGTTGGTTCATACATGTACTTAAGGTCAGATACAGTGAAGCTGTGTTTTACTTTCTGCTGTGGAATTCTGATTCTTTCAGTTGATTTGTTGTTTATTTCCAGTTTCTGGCATTCAAAGCCTTTCTTCCAGCGTGCAAAGCACCCCTGAGAAAAATGGAAATTCAGATGACGCTTCAAGAAGTCCAGAGCTTCTTCAGGAGTTCCTAAAATCTGGTCCAAAGAAGGAGCTGCTTCGAACTTGCTTTGAAAAGGACAAGAAGCACACAGCTTCATCAAAGAATAAAGCAGCAGAACTTATGAAGACAAGTAACAAAACAATAAAGAAGCAGGACCTAAAAAAATCTTCGACCAGTCCTAGTAATCAGCCTCCTACCAAGAAGCAACAAAGAAAGGGGGAAAACCCCATACAACTTGTACCTACTTCTGAGCAGTCAGCAGATTTTGGAGGTTCAAACTCCTGGATATGTAAAAACTCCGCTTGTAGAGCTGTCCTATCCATTGATGACACATTTTGCAAAAGATGTTCTTGCTGCATTTGTCATTTATTTGATGATAATAAAGATCCAAGTCTCTGGCTGGTTTGTACATCTGAAACTGGTCAGGGGGACTCCTGTGGATTATCATGTCATATTGAGTGTGCCCTTCAACATGAAAAGGTGGGTGTTGTAGATCTTGGGCAATTGATGCAGCTGGATGGTAGTTATTGCTGTGCTTCTTGTGGTAAAGTTTCAGGGGTACTTGGGTAAGTACATAAAATACATGTCATTCTGTGTAGCTAGTTTTTTTCAGGCAGTTTCATTAATTATGCTCATCCTGTGTTTTGTATTGGCAGCTCAGATTTTCCTACATATACCTTTTAATAAGTATCTTCCTGCTTTGTCATTTTATAGAACACTTACCTCGTGGTTTGTATAGGAACAAGTATTGTTGCTATCTTTTGCCATGAATAGTGGTCTCACACACAATATGTGTTCATTGCTTAACAATGATCTCGACAACATAGTAGATCCAAGTAAATTAAATAGCTTGTCAAAAAAAGAAAGGATTTTTCTCTGGTTCTATTTGAAATGGAAATCAAGCAGTTAAAACATGGGCAATAACTGTAGATAATCTTATATGTTTCATATTGTATAAGAAGCAGATGGAAATTCTCTTGTTTGATTAATACTGACAGATCTTGGAAGAAGCAGCTAATCATTGCCAAGGAAGCTCGTCGTGTTGATGTGCTATGTTATAGGATATACTTGAGCTACAGGCTATTGGATGGAACTTCAAGGTTTGAAGAGCTGCATCAAATTGTCAAAGAGGCAAAAGCCACACTAGAGACAGAGGTCGGTCCAGTGAATGGTGTTTCTGCCAAGATGGCACGTGGTATTGTTTCCAGACTGTCTGTCGCTGGTGAAGTGCAGACACTTTGCTCCTCTGCAATTAAAAAAGCTGATGAGTGGCTGGCCACCATTGCTACTGGAAACCCAAATTGTAGAGGTTATAATTCAAAACAGCTGCTGTGTTATCCTCCTTTGTCGTAAATTACAATCATAAGGCATCGAAATGAATAACATAAGTTGCCTTCTCTGCAGAGGATTCACTTCCTTCTGCTTGCAGGTTCTTATTTGAAGATGTGACGTCGTCTTCGGTGGTAATCATTTTAATTGAATTGTCTACTGCATCATCTGATGATATTAAGGGCTATAAGCTCTGGTATTGCAAGACTAGAGAAGAGACGCAGCTGAAAGAACCTATTTGTGTTTTTCCAAGATCACAGAGAAGGATTTTGATATCCAACCTGCAGGCTTGCACTGAGTACACTTTTAGGATTGTTTCATATACAGAGGCTGGTGACTTTGGCCACTCAGAAGCCAAGTGCTTTACCAAAAGTGTAGAGATACTACATAAGAATTCTGATTATTCGGTTGCTAAGAATGGCAACAAAGCAAATTCCCTTTCAGGAGGGGGTACTAATGGTTCAAGGAAAGAATCTAGAACTACTATGGCAGTAAATTCTTCTGGATTTAAGGTTCGAGAGCTTGGAAAGATCCTCCATCTAGCTTGGGCCCAAGAGCAAGGATGCCTGGAAGGTTTTTGCAGTGCTGATAAAGAAAAGTGCTGCGGAGCAAGCAGAATGACAATGCCTGAAACTCTTGATCAGTTGCCTTCTGTTTCGCATGGGCTTGACTTAAATGTTGTTTCTGTACCTGATTTGAATGAAGAGCTGACCCCTCCATTTGAATCCTCGCGGGATGAAGATAATGGATGTTCTTTGGAGCAGGTTGTTGAGGCAGATGATGATGCTGCCTCTCATGACATGAAGAAAAATGGTTTGGCCAGATCACATGGCAGTGGTGACTCCCAGACCTGGACTGGTGGGCCAAATGGGGAAGTGCCTGCTGTTAATTCTCGGACAGAATTATGTAGAAAAAGGGCAGCACATTCCATTGATGAGATACATGACTCTGACAGCACTTTGATAAATGGGTCACCTTTCCGAGTATCCAATGGCTCAGGTTGCTTTGACGAAAACTTTGAGTACTGTGTGAAGATTATTCGATGGTTGGAGTGCGAGGGCCACATTAACCAGGAATTCAGGTTGAAATTGCTGACTTGGTTTAGTTTAAGATCAACCGAACAAGAGCGCAGAGTAGTCAACACCTTCATCCAAACTCTGATTGACGATCCTAGTAGTTTGGCAGGGCAGTTGGTTGACTCCTTTTCAGATATAATATCAAGCAAGAGGCCACGGAACGGTTTCTGTAGCAAGCTGTGGCATTAAATTGCGGCAGAGTATCCTAAAATGCAGGACTGCCAATTGCTTAATGGTTATTTTCTCCCTTGTGACAAATTACAGATTATTGTTTTGCCGTTCTTTGTACAGGAATTTTTGTCGATCACTTAGGGAAGTGATTCATTTATGATGGACAGGTTTGTCCATCTAAAATTGGCTGATTGGGGAAACAATTCCACATTCTT
This sequence comes from Hura crepitans, assembly GCA_948208565.1. Taxonomy (NCBI): domain Eukaryota; kingdom Viridiplantae; phylum Streptophyta; class Magnoliopsida; order Malpighiales; family Euphorbiaceae; genus Hura; species Hura crepitans. The sequence continues at coordinate 4,855 of CANXYI010211609.1, forward strand.
GAAGGAAATGACCTTTGGATTGAAGGCTTCATGCTGTAAAAGGAATTCGCACTTGAGGTTTCATCCAGCTGAAGGCATTTTGCAACTTCTCATATTGTGCTAATCACATGTCGAGTTTAGTTGTGTAGAAGATCCAGATTTATCTGTGGATAATATTATTGTTTTGCCAAGAAGGGTACATCAATTGATGGCTGATTTTAGAGGTTACAGTTTCTTCTCTTCCCACTGCTTCATCCATGATCGTGCGGTTCCCGGAACAAGTGACATGGTTATTAGTAAAATACTATTTTATACTCGGGCACGTATTTAAAAAAGAATGAAACGTAACGGGTGCATTTACTTGTAAAAAATAGTTATTATTTTTTAAAAAAATTTTCTGTGGGAAATGAAAAATAAAAATTGTATTTACTTTGATGGTTTTCTTTAAATAAAAAATAAAAAATAATTTTTCAATTTTCTAACTTTTAACTTGGAGGCTAGAAAATAATTTTAAGCTGTTTTTTAAATTTTCCTTTATAAATAAATAACTATTTTTTAAAAATTTTTTGTAAAATACTCCAAATTCATAATTTATTTTATTAATATAATGTTATTTATATTCATAAATTTTTTTGATCTTATATATATATAACTTTAAAATTTTAAATTTTTTTTAATATTTTTACTATTTCAAATTAATACATTATTTTTTTCTCAAATGAACACATTTTTAGAAATATATATTGGATCGATTCAATTGAAAAGTCAAATAAATTGAATTATTAAAAAATTAATTGAACTTGTCAAACTTGATTGAGATAAAGTGAATTAAATTGAAATAATTAAATTTTTTAGAGAACAATCCGAATAAATCAAAATTTTTTATATTTTTTATTTTTTTATATATACAAAAATATTAAATGATATTATTTTACACAGAAAAAATAATATTGTTTAAACACAATAAAAGTCATTTTAAATATTTGGTCGGTGTAGTTTTTTTTTTAATTTTCATAATTTAAGAATTAAATCGAATCGAATAACTCAAATTTTTAAAAAATTGAATTAAATAAATAAAAAATCGTCAATCGAAATAGTTCATGGCTCAGTTAGAATTTTTATTTCGATTTGTTTTTATGTACATTTATATTTATTAGCTTTTTTTTTATTAAAGATAGGCAAAATTGTATCGAAATCAAAAGATGAACTGAATCGATAACTATTTTTGTATGTTTTGATTAAGTTTGTTTAATTTTTTATTTATTTTTTTTGGTTTTTAAAAAATTCAATTTATTCATTTCAATTCGATTCGTAGATTATGAAAATAAAATATATTGAACTTTTAAAATGACGTCATTTTGACTCTTTTTACATATAAAAAATAAAATATATAAAAATTCGATTTGTTCAATTTTTTTGTTTGATTTCCTAAAAAATTTGATTGATTTAGTTTCTATACCTAATTCGATTAGCTTGGTTATTTGTTAAGAGGAGTTCGGATTATTCAGATTGGTTAGTTTTCATACCGAACCAATCGAATACTCATTCTAATTTTTCATGAAAAATATCTTCACTTCTTTTTTATAAATAAATATATTCTCTAATTTTTTGAAATAAAAAATTACTTTCCATTTTTAATAACTAAATACATTTTTTGAATTTTTCATTGCTTCAATTTTTTAAAAAATAGAAAATAGAAAGCAGAATACTGTTTTCAACAAGTTTCTATGAAATAATATACGTCAGTTCCATTTTCCACAAAGAAAGTAAAAGCGCATTCTCTTTCGGTTATGTACAAAATTCCAAGGCAAAAGTTAATCAAATTCTACAAAAATCGAATTAAAATATTTTAATTTTAATTTAATTCGATTTCCAATTAAATTTCAGTGTATAAATTATATTTACATCCTTAAAATTTTGACTAATCAAGATATTTTGATTTAATATTAATATATGTGTATATCTAAACTTATAAATAATTTTAATTATATAATTAAAAGATATTATTTTTATACTATTTACTCGATTCTCTTTTGTTATTTATAACTTTCAAAATCAAAATGAACTAAAAAAATCAATTTGAATTAAAAATTTTCATTGATTTGATTCAATTTAATTTTTCTGTTATAATTAAAATTTACTTACTTGCAAGAGAAGAAAAAATTCGACCTTGAATTTAAAATCTTTCTTGTCTAATTTTCCTTGTACTTGGCACCGGTTTTACTTATTTTCAAGTGCGATTTATGTGCCAAATTTTTTTATTCAAAAGTCAATGAAATTTGACTGTGATTTTTATTCCAAATCACTTGTATATTATATTATATAAAATTATACTCTTTTGTATAATAACATAATAAGATATATTAAATTGGTATGTTTTATTATACCAAATGACATACTTTTCTACATAATAGTATAATAAAATATATCAATCTGCATAATAATATAAGAATGTATATCAAATTGGGGTACCTTGTAATATCGAATAATATAATCTGCATTTTAGCTATTAATAATTGAGAAACAAACACCAAAATAACCAATTATCAACAACTACACTTTAAAAACTAGCAATTAACAATTAGTATAGCCTATAATATTTCATGTTATATAAATTATTCCCACAAAATAATTATTCTCATAGCAACTAGTAATTGAAATTCTCCTCGTAAAATAAAAATTCTTATAGAGCATATTAAATCCTATAAAATTGGTAAAAGGATAACTTGAAAGCATTTTTTTATGATACAATACATAAAAAATTCAATAATTTAAGAGTCCTAAACTTGATATTTAAACAAACACCCCCTGTGTATTAATATTTTTATATGATTTTTCAACTTTTATAAAATATTTCATCCAATTCAACTCAAATAAAAATAAAAAATCAATTAAAATATAATTTCATCATGTAAATAATACTTATTTTTCAACCGATTTGCACTATATTATAAATGATTTACTTAATTGAGTTAAGATTTATTTTTGAGGTTTTAAATTATTTTAATTTCAATCCAAAATAGATAAATGCAATTAATGAATTTAAAATAATTAGATATAAAAATAAAAAATGATTTGTTAATGGAGACTTTTAAAAGAGATAATAAAAAAGAGAAAATAAATGAGAAATGATGAATATAAAAAAAAAGGGCTTATATATAAATACATTAATTAAACAATTGAATTTTAATAATATACCAAAATCAGCTTTTTAAATTTTTATTATAAAAAATATACTAAATTGATCCCCTTCCCTTCCTTTCTCTTCTCTTCCTTTCCCATCTCTCCTCCTCCAAAAACCTCTTTTACATCAATTTTTTCCTTTATTTTCTTCTTTTACTATATCTTTTAAAAACCTATATCAACAAACCATTGTTTATCTTCTTATCTAGCATTATTAAGCACAATTAACAAAAATTCTCTAAAATAGATTGCAATTGAAAAAAATGAAAACCTAAAAAATAAACTTTATCACAACCAAAAAAATTCATTTGCTTGTATTGATTGAAAAATAGGTACTGTACGCTTGATTACACTATACTTTAATTTATTTTTCATTTTTAAGTGAGTTGAATGTCATTAAATGCTTTATTAAAATAGAAAATTCATATTACATACTAATGCACATCAAGTGTTTATTTAAATATCAAGGTGAATGCAAAATGCTCTAAAATTAGTATAACAGTCTGTTACATCCTGTAATACTATTCTGTATTAGATATTAAAAAATAATATAATAAAGTATAATAATTTGTTATACCCTGTTATACTATTGTGTAATAGATACTTAAATATTGTTATACTTTGTTATACCACTGTGTATTAGATTTTGAAAAACGGTATAACATGGTATAATAATATATTATACCTTATTATACCATTGCACAATATATACTAGAAAATGGTATAATGGGGTACAACAGTCTGTCATACCTTGTTATATCATTGTCTAGAAGACTCTGAACATGGTATAACAGGATTACCAATATGTTATATCTTGTTATACCACTGTGCAAAAGATCCTGAAATTTGGTATACCAAAGTATAACAAATCGGTATCCAGAAGATTTTGAAATTTGGTATACTAGGTTTATCAGAGTGGTATATCTTGTTATACCATTGTCTAAAAGACTATAAAATTTGGTATACTAAAATGGTATATCTTGCTAAACTATAATTCTTGTAAAATTTGGTACAATTTATAGAATTTAGTATTTGGTATAATATAATAGTTATGAAAATTACATTTTAATTATATGATAATGTTATCTGATTTTTGTTTATATGGAATGTTTGTTTAATTTTCATTTCTTATTTTTGCTATATTATTGATCACTGTTTTAATAATTCTTGATTGCAAACCTCTGATTTTTATTATTCAATGGGACTGATGGACAACATACCTATTTTCATTCTTCATAAAGAAGAATGGATTTATGAAAAGTTTGAGAATTTTAAACTTCATACAATATTAATTCTAGAATCTTGCAACTTTGAACATCTTGTTAGTATAATATCAAATAAATTGATAATTAATACAAAATTAACAATATTGGATCTAAAGTATGTTGTAAAGGACGACAATCGTACAATGAAGATATATGACTATGAAACTTTGTTTAAATAAAACAAAAACCAACATCATCATATAACATTTGAAATCAAAAGCTATAATAACAAAATAAAACTGTCAATTATATTTACAATATTTTTCAAAGAAATTCTTAATTTTAAGTTTAACAGCAAAAAATTAGCCACTAAAATAATTAATAGCTATTCATGTATCAATAAATGTTACTTTTGCTCAAAATGTCAAATCTCTAAGCATTAAAATTTCATTGATGAAAGCTAAAATGTTATGTCTATAGTGATGATAACTCAGCATAAATATTTTTATGTGAGTAATTTTTTTTTATTTTGTCAAAAGTTTTCTATGAGTAATAGGCATAATATTCATATTCGGTTTGGACAAACTTAAAGCTAAATTCTTGTTAAAACAATATAGAACATGACACAGTACAAGCCACTTATTACAATGAACAACAAAACATAACATCACAAAAATTCCTACACTACAATTATAATACAAATACCATCTATCCCTATTATATCTATATCCAATCTTGACCATTCCGTTTCTTAAATTCAATTATTAATAACCCTTAAATATCCCTTACCATATCCAAGAAAAACCTTTTTCTCAAACTTTCAAAGAAAATCTCGACACATTTCAATTCACTCTTATCGCCACTCAAAAATGACTTCCTTTATGGTCTTCAAGTCCTTCATTGCCAAATCTCTTAGATTTCACTCCTAAACACCATCCTTACTTCCTCTGCCACCTTCAAATAATCGCAACAAAACCAGTCCCAATCTTTAAAATCGTAATCTCCATGTTGCAATGTCGGCAGTGGCCTTACATGTGGATTCACTACAAAAACCCTCATGAAAGGTAGCATCGAGATGTATTTAATTGAGCTTGAGCTCAATAATTGCAAGCCATGCAGCGAAGCTATTCTACCATATATGGTGGGAGTTTAACCATCCATTGGACATTATTGACAAGAGAGATACAAAAATGAAGATGATTTCTCCATGAATGTATATATTTATAAAGGAGAAGATGAAAATGTGTATTTTTTAGATTTAAAAATATAAAAAATGAGTATATTTGAAATTTAAAAGTTTAGTGGTAGATTTTTGAAATTCCAAGTTAAATTTGATGTATATTATGTAATTTCCTCAACAAAAAATGAGTTTTATAACATACTCTATAAGCCTAAATTCATGCATAAATTTTGGGCAAAAGTCAAAATTTGCATCTCAATTTTGCAAAATTGACAAAATTTACTACAAGATTAAATATTTTGTCAAGTTTGCCATTTCGTCTAATCAATTTGTCAAAATTTACCCACACACAAACGGAATGCTAATGGCAGGTGCACTTGTTAAATATTCCATTTGTTTATGTGCAAATTCTAACAAATTGGTTGGACATAATGGCAAATTTAACAAAATATTTAGTTTAGGAGTAAATTTATCAATTTTGCAAAATTGCGAAGCAAATTTTGACTTTTGTCCAAAATTTTTGCTTGAATTTAGGTTTATAGAACATGTTATAAAACCCATTTTTTGTTAAGAATATTACTTAATATACACGAAATTTAACTTCGACTTTCAAAAATCTAGCACTGAACTTTCAAATTTAAAATATACTCTTTTTTTTAATTTCTAAATTTAAAAAATATACCTTTTTATCTTCTCCTTTATAAATATATATGTATACGGAGAAATCGTCTTCATTTTTGTAACTCTCCTATCAATAATATCCAATGGATGGTCAAATTCCCCCACCATATAAAGCAGAATAGCTCCACTACATGGTTTTTAATTATCGAATTAAATACTTCTCGATGCTACCTGTAACGATTCAAAAATCCCGACTCTCGTGAATAGTACTTCCTGGGATGAATAGTGCTTCCCGAGACCCGAGGCGCACTAAATGTACCGACAGGTAGTATTAATTACAAGAGAATTTTGGGTAAAATTTGAAACCAATCTGAAGTCATTTGGATGGTTAAAAACATAAAATAGGATTTTATGGCAATGTCCTGTGAATAGTGCCATAGGCAAAGTCGAACCGTAAATAAAATAAAAAGTTGCTCAAAATAATCTGAAAATGTTACAACCTGATACTCAAATATTCCGAGTAGTCCATTCGTTTTGGAATCGGAATTTTTCGAGTTCGGAAAGTAATTTTTTCTGAATTTTTAGGACAGAAAATAAATTAATTTTTTGGATTTTTGTTCGAATTTTGGGACAAGATTTTGAGAGAATTTAGGGCTTGAATTTATCTAATTTTGGAAATAAGAATGGAGGAAAATCGACTTTTCTATTGATTATAACAATTTTTCGAAGAGAAAAAAATTAATTTTTTTATACTATAAAAGGAAAAATCTCTCATCCTCCCATACACACACAAAATTAACATCCTTACTCTCTCCCACCAGAAAAAAATTCCCATCCCCATTTTCTCTTTCTTTTCTTGATTTCTCTCTCCTCGAAGAGACCCACCGAGCGAGTTTATATCCGAAATGACAAGCGTTTCAAGACGAGTTCGTGGATATCCATTTCGTCTAGAACAGCGGAGTAAATCGGGAGAAAAGTCGAAGAAAAGCTGATGTGAACAGTAACTCTCTCTCTCCCGAGATTTATTTTTCCGTAAATTTTATTTTTCATAGGTTCCTAGGAGATCGTGGAGGGTATATCTAGGCTCGATTTATTTTTGTGACATATAGATTATTTTATATTAATTATTAAAGTTCGTACCCTTTTGAATTCATAAGCGAGGCATCAACCTGAGCTTCTCGGGGTAAGGAAAAGGCTTAAACTAGTTTTGAGCATCCCATGTGACTATTTTGGTATGTGTAATCACTTTGGTTTAGCTTAATTAATCCATTTATGCATTATGTAAATTGTGTCATAAATGTAATAAATG
>CANXYI010211756.1:0-16893 GCA_948208565.1 Hura crepitans
ATCCACTCTCAGAATGACATCAAACTCATAGAAAGGTAACTTAATCAAATCCACAAGAAATACACATCCCTAGATAACTGAAGGACACTACCTATAAACCTTGTTCACATTCATACTCTATCCTATAGGATTACTGACTTGTATGTCTATGTTCACATGCTCAGATTTTAGTCCTCTATCATGTGCTTGCATGGTGTATGTATAAGAATGTATAGATCCTGGGTTTATCAATGCCAAAAATAGAATATCCAATAAGTAGAACATACTAGTAATGACATTTAGGGATGCTGACTCTTCTCTGGCCTTGACAAAATATTGCCTTATTAGTGCACGGGCTTCTAATCCTATCCCCTAATGGTATTGGGCTGATTCCTTTTGCCCTGCCTCTATCTTCTACTCTAAGATGTTGTTATAGATGCATGAGTATGGTCATCCTCTAGCTGTCTCTGAGGACACTCTCTTTGATAATTATCTTTGGCACCACAAGTAAAACATTCTGCCTTCCTACTCAACCAACACTGCCCCTAATGCATTTTATTACAAGTGTTGTAAGTCAGGGGTCCATTCCTATTACTTGTTAGTCTAGGAACACTAGTAGCCCATGGAGGTGGTCGAGATCTAACTATAGAAGCCTACCTACACCTTTAGGACTATGTCTACCTCTGTGCCTGGTACACTAATTAAGGCTGAGACTGTGCTTCTCTTTTTCTCTTACTACCATCTGAAGCTGTATTGGACTACCCAGCATTGAATTGCCTCTTCCTTTAAAAGAAGTCTCTCTTCTTCTATACCATCTCCTCCATATCATATGTAGATGCCATTAGTATAGCAAAATCTATCACCCTTAGTTAGCTGTCTATATCCTCAAATTTACATTTTACCCTTTTAGGAATCTTTTACATTTATCTTTTTCATTAAGAATAAACTCCTCTACATATTTGATCAGTCTAGTAAAATCCTTCTCATACTTTAACACTATCCTCCTGCCATGTATCAAATCTAGGAACTCCTACCTCTTGTTATCTTTATAAGAATCTAGAATATAACTCTTCCTAAATTTGTTAAGAAGAACACCCAAGTGAGATATGTCACTGCTTTCCTCTTCTTAATGGTATCCCACTAATGGAATGCTTTTTCCTATAGGAGAGAAGTTGTACACTTCAAACTATCTTCCTCTAAACACTTTAGCTATTCTAGAATTCTGAAGGTTCTCTCTAACCAATACTCTGCTTATGTTGTATCATCCTCCTTTGTACTTAGAAAATCCATAGCTCCCATCTTTTTAATCCTCTCTAATGGTGCCTTTTATAGAGGAGCTAGTGGGTATGTCTGAGCAGATCCACTATCTGCAATAACAATGCCGAGAATTCTCATGTCTATGGTTATGCTTGTGTCTATGGCTACTATATGGCATCACTAGGTTCTAGTATGCCTGCACTACCAGCTCCCCACTATATAGTTGTAAGGGCATAACTAGCTATTTTCTCTCTCTAGTCTTCAAGTACCTAATCACTCATTGTGCTTAACTATAAAAAGAAACTTAACCTATTAGCCTCATAGTAGTGTAACAATTCAGAGAAAGTAACCCTAGACATTAGCACTCATATAAAAAACCTAGGAACATATAACCTATGCTCTGATACCACCAAAAGTGATACCCTTTACCAAACTCGTGAAGAAATCCGATAGGCGATGCACTTCCCACTAGGTCACCCATCCTGGAATTACTCTAGGCGTAAACTCCTTAACACTTATAGACTGTTCTAGAACTTTATTAAGTTTTACTTAGAATCTTAGTCTTACCCTTAAACATGTTCATATGTGGTATGACGGACTTAGAAAACCATTTATTGACACTTTACATGCTATAAAAAATTAGGCAACACAACAGTTACTAGAGTGACATACCAAAATTTTTTCACCTGTAAAAACACTTCTATAAATAGTAATATCATACAACCTCTATCTGGACCCTTTTGGTCACCTAGTCAATATCAGTATACATTAGAACACACATAAGGTCTCAGGCCTACGGTTATCAAAAACATCAAACAAGCCAAACAGACAAAGCACCTGTTTTAAATACATCACATCTATTCTTTATATATAAAGACACAATAGCTTCTAATCATGCTAACACATACCCTATAATGTTTTACATAAGTGCTACCTAAACAAAACAAAAAGAAAAGACTCCATGTACCCTTCAAGAACTGTGCTACTACACTGCACAATCTCTAAGGCCGAACTGCTTATCTTTGCAACTTGCACACTAAAACACTAGTATGCTGAGTATGAAACTCAATGGTTAACTTAAAGCATTTCAAACATGTTATATGTATTGGGTCACATGTAATGATAATAGGATATTCAAAATGTAGTGTGTGGGTGATATACCAAGTAAGTCATGCCATTCAAGTGATATGCCATTTTTACATAATAATTACCAAAATGCCACTGTGCAAACTTTAATTCAATTATTTATAAAATAAATTGCCATCAATCAATGCCTATAAATTAATTCCATTTAATTTAATAGGCTCGATTAGATACACTACACCTAAGACACTAGACCAAGTGAAAACTAAAAAGTTGTGTAGTGGCCCATATTTTGAACCCCGACCGCTGCACCGGCCTAGTCTAATAGCAAGAAGCAGCTCACCTGAACCTCCCAATACTAGATAAGAGATACTAGGGATTAGTCCATAAATCTCCTAATATCTCAAATAGCTTAACCACTAATTATAATATGGATAGTAGGGATTAGTCTATAGACCTCCTAATATCAAGAAATTATAGCAACCTTTAATGGATAATAGGATTCAGTCATAGACCTCCCAATATGTAGATAATCATTATCATCATACACTTCCAAATGATTATAAGGATCAATCTGTAGACCTCCTAATATCAAGAAATCATAGCAACCTCTAATGGGTAGTAGGGTTCAATCGTAGGCCTCCTAATATCTAGATAATCATCATCATCATACACTTCCAAATGATTACTGGGATCAATCTATAGACCTCCCAATATCCAAAAAATTAAAGAATTCATCTGGCATTTGCTAATCCCTAAGTTGACTGGTAAACTAATCCAGTGGGTATCAAACTAATGGCCCATTTGACTTTATTTTATGTTCATTTATTTGTTGATCATTATATTATAATATTTAAAAGTGAAAAATAGACAATTATAATTTTTATCTGATAGTCAAATTTTGACCTGACAGTTAAAAGTCATTTTTTGTCTTACTAGACAGTTATGGGTCAATTTTTCTAAAGTATTTTAGGTTACTCTCCCAAGCATAATTAAGTTTAGTCTAGGCCATTATATTAGTCTAATTAAGTCCATGTTAAAGGTTTAATTTAGGAATAAGTCCCTAAATTAATTTTATCAGACAATTATAGGTCATTTTCCATTTTTGCGTAAGCCATTTTAAGTCCCAAATCAACCTTTTTTCATGCCATTTTTAAGTGCCATTTGCACTCATATCCATACACTTCCATAGGCCTAAATCCAAGCTTAATTATGTAACTCAAATAGCCTTAAAAAGATGTTTCCATTCCATTTCACATAAACATTATAAACTATCTCAAAATTAAGTGCCATTTACATGCCAAAGTTAGTCCATTTTAAGGTCACTTTTTACCATGCTAATCTAAGCCATTTTCAAGTTCCTTTTTCAACCATTTCCTAACCTTAAAAGGAATCCCAAATTCTATACATCTCATGCCTTATTACTCATGCATATTCATCTAATTCATGCTAAATATACATTACATGCATCATGCCAATCACACACACATGTTTGCCATACCTTACCTTTCATGTAAAAATTTGCCTTGCTTACCTCTTGACTAATGCTTTCCAATTGCCATGTACCTACTTTTCTCCACATTTAAGCACTCATACACACATCATAGCACCATTAAAGTGTGCTTATGCACATATAATGGAAATAACATATAACCAAGACATGACATGCCTTGGACATGTCTCAGCCACAAATGAAATTACACACACATGCATTTTCCACCATATTCAACACATACAACTATATTTCTATACCTACCATACCAATTGCCATGTATTGTACCATACTTACTTGCCATGCACCTAGGCTACATGCTAAACTAACCTCTTGACTAACTAAGGCCTAACATTAACACTCCCATTTTCCACCATATGCAAACATAATTCATGCATTGCTATATCAAACCCCATAGAAAATCACACAAAAATTACCTTAATTAAGATATACATATACCACACACCTCTTGGCCAAATGAGGATTTAGCCCTTCCTCTCTTTCTTTTCATGAAATCATTATCCCAATCATTCATTCCATACACAATTAACATAAACACAAGCCTAATTCATAATTATGTACACTTTAACCATGAATTCCATCATTTCCATACTAGGTTTCTCACACCTATTATATATGAAATCCTACTTACATGCTTTCAATGCTCTAAATTCACATACTTCTTGAACAAAGAGGACTTTTCCTTCACTTCAAGCTTACAAAGGACCTTGTTTTCACCTCATTTTGCTTAATCTCCATATAAGGCTCTCTTTCTTTGAAAAATCATAAAAAAAATTTTGTAAGGCCCTAAATAAAAATCTAAGAGTATAGGCATTCTTAGAATGGCAAAGTTCTCTATGAAATAAAGTAAAAAGGGTGGAAACACTTACACATCAAAAGTTGGTTTCCAAGCACCCTTTTAAGTACACTTGAATGTTCTTGAATTTCCTTGAGCTTTATGGACTCCTATGGCCTCTAATCCCATCAAACATTAATTCACAACACATTATGGATTTTTTTGGTAAGATTTATTGGCTGTTTTAGCTTTAAAAATCCATGGAAATAATGGACTGAAGGTGAAAGTGGCGTCGAGTGTAAAAGAGGAAGAAAGGAAGGAAATGGGTGGATAGTGGGATATATGGGCCAAGTGGTATCTAAGTGTCACCATAGGGCCTTTTTATAGTGGTTAAGGTGGCATTAGTAGGGCCACATGCCACCCGAGGATCTCGAAATTGCTCGATTTCAATAGAAACTTTAGGGAATTCTTAAAAATCACTTGGACCTCTAAAAATTATTATTTTTCTTTCAAAAATCCTTGATTGGTCCCATTTAGAGGCTCATAAAATTTCATGCCCAAATTCCATTGATAGGATAGTTAATCATTTGCCTTGATTTACATGCAAAACCTAAAATTAAGGAAAAGTTGTAAACAAACTCGGAAGTCAAAAATTCCTTCACTAGTGGACTCAAGGGAATTTTTGACCTTTAAAGTATGGTATTTTTTGGTCTATCCGAGCATATCCTAGGTCATTCCTGACCTGAATCCATTTAAGCCTATAGCCTACTAGATTACAACTTATAATAATTTATTGGTTCTGCTATATCTTTAAATTAAGCCATTTTTATCATTCTTATGACCCTCAAAGTTTCCTAACTAATATGCCTTACCTCAATCCTTGTGAAGGTGGCTCAACACTTTAGGCACACTTTTTGAGCCTCAAAGGTACTAGTCATAGAGCCTTAACTTACGGGTGTTACATACATGCCATACAAGGTCATATGTGATTCAGTCTATTTTTAATTATCAAACTCTCAAAGCACTTAAAAGAGGGTTTCTTAAAAACCCGACAGCATAATGGTTGTCTGGGAAAAAATCAAAAAATTTCAACCTATAAAATGGGCTCTTCTATATCAAACTCATCCATATCCCAACTCATAGGATCCTTCTAATCCACCATACAACTCATCAGCATCAACATAGTGACTCACATATAACTCAGCAAACACATAGTACATAGTATCAGTTTCTAATATTACATTTCACTATCATTATTGTAGTATTATCTATCTCTTATACATGAGTGCATCTATAGTTTATAATATATAGAACCAAGAAATAAAATATATACCCTAAAAGAGATGCTTGCTATGTTGTTTCTTTGGTGAGGCTAGACTGCATGAGCTATTTACTGCTTACGTATCAGAACACCTGATATGCTAAGCATACATTTAGTGGTGAATTTAATGATTCATACATGCAATTTTGCATATCATGTATTATACCATTCATCATGTTGTGTATCATGCCATCTTATGTATCATGCCTTATGTCATCTTATAAGTTAAGCAACATGCAACATGCCATTATTGTCACACTCAACATGCATCAGGGCTAGTCATTACATGCAGTGTTATTATACAAAACTCACTTATATTAAGCCTTCCTTGTTATTTAAGTTCTCTACTTGTCTACATCTCATTTAATCAGTTATAGTCTTCATTTAATTAATGGCCTATATTTGAGAGACTACACTTTTAACACTAGATAATGGGATCTTAGAGTGTACAGGGTCCCACATTTTAGACCTCGACTATCATACTTTGTCATCTCAAATCTCATCAGAATCATTATAAATATACAGGGGTTAAAATCATAAATCTTAGCAGCATCATTCTATCTTATAAGTTGTGCAGGGGCTTATATTTTTTATCTTGAAGATTGCACTCCGTCATCAAATCTCATAAATTGTGTAGTGGTGCTTTATAAACCTTAAGGTAGTTGCACCTATACAATGTCATAAAATAGATCAATATCATCTCATTATCATCCACATGGATTAACCTCTCATGACATCGAAGTGTCCTAGCAACTGCTACTCCCTAGTTGACCAATTAAACTATCTTGTATGCATCTAACTAATCTAGGCCTTAGTTTATGTCCATTTAATCCTTAATTAATAATTAATTTCTTATGATGTAGGTTGAGTGATTTAGGTATCAAGTCATTATTCTCTCTTTTCTTTTCACTATTTCTCAAATCTCATTCATTTCTCTTTATGTCGCCACATATGTGTGGTCACTACATTAACATTCCATATAAAGTCATCTTGGTCACTTTCTTACGTAATTTTATACATGTTCATTAACTAATCTCTTTATCTCAAATTAGCTATAAAATCATTTCAAAACACACACTTTAACATTATCTAGCTTTTTAATCAATAATATTTACTAGTTCAATATTTAGTATTTAATCTTATTAACTTCATATGTTAGTCACTAAATTTTAGATTATGCATTCACCTCATTTGGCCATACCAATTCAACACATCTAAATACATAATATTTTCACTTAATTGCCTAAGACATAGCACACCATTAATTTAAGGCAACAATGCACATTATTCCATTTATTATTAATCGCATTCATTTAGTTCTTTTAAGTGCATGTTTCGGCCACTCCTTATCCATCACTATACTTTATATTTTCTTTCCATTCTTTCACTCATTTATGCTTAAAATATTGCATACACTTCTTTCCTCCCTAATTCCCATGCAAACCACATGCCATACTTTGAAAATGTACACTTATATACATATATACACACCAAAATTGTGTAAATTAAATAACTCAAATGCATGATTCACTAAATTCACTTACTTTGCTCACCAAAATGACCTCAAATCACTTCTCAATCTTGTCTTTCTCTCTTTTCCACTTCTGCTCATTCTCTATCTACAAACATACACATAAACCACTTTTAAAAATTCATCAAAAATTCAACATACAACCTAATGAAAATCTAAGCTTATAAATACCTTATACATCTTAAATCCCACCTTAGAAAATTATTAGATATTAAAAATAACCACTCTCTCTTACCTTGATACCTATCCACCACCCTTGAATAATTCTCTTTCTGGACCTCCTCAAAGTGAAATTCCACTAAAAATAGAAAGAGGGAATCATAGGGGTAATTTTGATATATTAAGTTGTAAATTTGGTGATGTTTTAATGGCAGAAGTGAAGAAATTTCTTAGGGTTATTAAGGCGCAATGGCAACATGTATTAAGGGGAAGAAGGCTATTTTAAAAAGCTTAAGATCCATCTTTAAGTATTTGTTAGATCTGTGGATAAGTACCAAGTGGCAAATGAATGGTTGAGATTTAATTTTGGCTAATCCACTTCTAAAAATTCATATTTCATGCTTTAATTCTACAAAAATTCAGATACTGGGTCTAAAAATCAATAAAATTATTATTTTAATTATCCCAAAAAATTATAATTTTTCTCCAATAAAAATTATTTTTTTGAGTAAAGGTGTCATAAATTAATTCTGTTTAATTACTTCTCGATCTAAGAAAATTCCAAAACATATTCCAATGGCTTAGTTAGAATTTTTAACCATCAAGTGGTGCTATTTTTAGAATTTTCTAGGCACTTTTAAAATAATTTTTCGTTCAGCTTCAATCAAGTCACTATTTATGAGACACCAATAAGCAAACTTTGCAGTCTATTTTAACCTCTTAAATGACTTCAATTTGGTCCCAAATTTCACCTATAATTATTTTTTAATCATTTCTATCATCCTGTAGCCTCAGCTCACTTTTGGTTCTTGAAAATACTATCCATTGTTCAGTAGCCTCTATTTAAAATATCAAAAATATTACGGGCATTACAGTTCTTTCCCTCTTAAAAGAATTTTGTCTTCAAAATTACTTGGACTAAACAAGTGTGGATACTAAGCTTTCATATGCTCTTTGCTCTTCCATGTAGCCTTATCAATTATGTGGTGTCTCCATAACACTTTTATTAGTGAGACTATCTTATTTCTTAGTTTTTGAACCTCATGAGCAAAGATCTGTACTAGTTCTTCTTCACAGGTGAGATCTAGTTGCATTATAATTTCTTCTACTAGCAATACATGAGAAAGGTCCAATCTATACTGCCTTAATATTGATACATGAAACATGTCTTGGATTTGCTATAACTCTAGCGGTAGAGCTAAACAGTAGGTTACTTGCTTTATATGTTTTATAATCTCATATGGGGTAATGAACCTTAGGCTTGGCTTACCCTTCTTACCAAATTGGAGCACCTTCTTCTACGGTAAAACCTTAAGAAATACTCTCTCTCCAACTTTATATTCAATGTCTCTCCACTTTTGATATACATAGGATTTATGTTTGTCTATGTTTACCTTCAATCTATGTTTGATGACCCTTACTTTTGTTTAGCATCTCTAGTGAGGTTAGCCCTATTAACTTGTTCTCACTCAATTCACTCTAGCACAAGGGAGTCCTACACCTTTTTCCACACAAAGCCTCTTATGGTGCCATCCCTAAATTGGCTTGGTGGCTGTTATTATATGCAAACTCCTCCAAAGGTATGTAATGGTCCCAGTTTCCTTTGAATTCAATTGCACAGCTACACAACATATCCTTAAGCATATAAAGAACTCACTTTATCTACCTATTTGTTTGTGGATAAAATGTTGTGTAAGGTCAATTGAGTACCTAAAGCCTTATGCAGCTTTTGCTAGAATCTTAAAGTAAATCTTGGGTCTCTATCTAAAATAATTTAAATCTGCACTCCATAAAGTCTCACGATCTCATTAATATATAACTGAGCAAACTTTTAAGGGAGTAGTCTATTCTTACAAGAATAAAGTGCAATGTCTTTATCAATTTATGAACTATTACCAACACAACATCACATTTACTCCTAGTCATAGGTATTCCCATCACAAAATCCATTATTACCTTCTCCCACTTCTAATTTAGAATTACTATAGGAATAAGCAATCCAAAAGAAACTTGATGTTTTGCTTTAACTTGCTAGCATGTTAGGCATTTACTCGTATATTTAATTACATCCTTCTTCATTCCTAACCAATAATAAAAGGGCTTTAAATCCAAGTACATCATTATGCTTCATGGATGCATGGCATACGGAGCATCATGAGCTTTTTGAAGGATCTGCTTTTTATTGCTTCTACGTCTGGCACAAATAATCAATCATGATAATAGAGGCATCCATCTACCTTGGTTTAAAATTCTAGAGCCTTCCTCCTTTTGACAAGACTCATAATCTGTGTAAACTATCCATCTTGCTTCTAGGCTTATTTCACCTACTAACTTAAGCTAGGTTTCACTTGCAGTTTAGTTATAAGAATTCCATCATCTTTATAATGAAGTTTGCCATTCATTATTCTTATGGCTACTATAAACTTTTGTGACTCAGGGCATCTACTACCATATTCATTCCTTATGTGATCAAGCAATCATAATCTTTTATCAATTTCAGCCATTGCCATTGTCTCAAGCTTAATTCATTCTAAGTGGGGAGGTATTTGAGGCTTTTATAATCTATGTAGATGTAGCATCTCTTATTATACAAATAATGACTCTACACTTTCAAGGTAAAGATGATAGCAATAAGTTCCAAGTCATGTTTGGGCTAATTTTTTCATAGGGTTTCAACTGTCGGAGACACAAGCTACTACTTTGCATTCCTACATCAACACACACCTAAACCCATTATCGGAGGCATCACTATAGATCATAAATTCTTTCCCCAATTTAGGTTGGGTAAGAATGATGACCTTAGTTAGCATAGCTTTCGACTTATCAAAACTAGCTTAACATTTATCAGCTTACATAAACTGCACATCTTTCTTCAACAACCTTGTCATTAGTTCTACAATCATGGAAAATCCCTACATAAACCTTCTGTAATATCTAGCCAATCGAAAGAAACTTCAAATCCTAATGACATTCCTATAAGGCTTTAACTCTAACAGTACATTCACTTTACTTAGATCAACTCTGATGCCTTCAGCTAAAGCAATGTGACTTAGAAAGGCTACTTCACTTAACCGAAACTCATATTTCCTCATGTTGGCATAAAGTTATCTCTCTCTCAAAGTATACAATACTAGCATCAAATGTTGTTCATGCTCTTCTTTAGTCTTTGAGTACACCAAAGTGTTGTTAATGAACACCACTACAAATTAGTCCAAGTATGTCTTGAATATCTAGTTCATTTAATCCATGAATGTTGCTAGGCCATTAGTAAGCCAAAATGGCATCACTAAAAATTCATGATTGCCATACCTCATCCGAAAAGTGGTCTTAGGAATGTCTAATTCTTTAATTCTCAACCAGTGGTAGCCTAATATCAAAACAATCTTAAAAAACACACAAGTTCCTCACCACTAGTCAAACAGATCATTAATTCTAGGCAAGGAATATTTATTCTTAATAGTCACTTTATTCAATTGTCTACAATCAATACACAATTTGAGTGAACTATATTTCTTTTTCATGAACAACACTTATGCTCTCTAAGGAGAAACACTGGATCTAATGAATCCCTTATCAAGTAACTCCTATAATTGTACCCTTAGCTCTTTCAATTTTGTAAGTGCCAAATCATAAGGAGCCATGGAAATTAGTGTAGTATTTGAGTATGCTTCAATCTCAAAATCAATTTCACATCGTGGTGGCAGTCTTAGTAATTTATCACAAAACACGTATGGAAATTCTAACACCATGAGTATCTGATCAATGCTTAACTTAGCTTTCTAAGTATCAACCATGTGTGCTAGGTATGCCTTACATCCCTTCCATATTAATTGTCTGGATGTAGTGACTGAGACAATATTAGTAGAGATATCCCTCTCTCCATGCACAATCACCTTTGTCCCATCTGGAGTTTTAAGAGAAAGTTAATTTCCTTTATATTGCATTACTGATTCATGTCTATATAGCTAGTCCATCCATAGAATGATATCAAACTCATTAAATGAGAGCTCAATGAGATCTGCTAGAAATACATGTCCTTAAACAACTAAGGAATAATCTCTATATACTTTATTAACTATCACTTGTTGCCTAATCAGATTACTAACTAAGATATCTAAGTCGATAGGTTTTCACTCTAACTCTCTATCCCATGCTTGTGCAGTACAAATATAGCAATGTGTAAATCCCAGATCAATCAAAGCTAAGACATATAACTCAAACAAAAAGAATATACCTACAATGACATTTAGAGAGTTAGCCTCCTCTCTAGCTTGAATCTCATACTACCTTGTCAGGCTCATGCCTAAGATCTAGGTCTTTGGCTCGGACTAACTCTCTCACTCCTAGTCTCTCTCTAAATCCTAATAGGAGTGGGTAAAGATGCTTGCATCTGGGTGCTACCCTCTAGCTTCCTTAGACAATCTCTTTAAAAGTGATCCTTAGACCTACTTACAAAACATACACTAGAGTGAGTCTTCTAATAAACCCTCGAATGTTTTCCTCTATAGGTACCACATCTTGATGGACTACTCTTAGTAGTAAAGACAAAAGCACTAGTAGTCTACTGCTATCTAGGATAGAACTGAGAGCCCTATCTAAACCTCTATGTCTATCCCTCTCCCTATCTCTATGGTTATTGAGACTGAGATGCATATCCTCCTTTCTACCTTTTACATGCCTTATGGGTTATGCTAGCTTACCCTTAGGCAATAAATCTTTTCTTCTAATAGGTCTCCTTTCTTTTCATTAATAACTCTTTCATGTCATAAGCTATTGAAACTAAAGAAGCAAACTCCTAGTTTAACACCCACTACCCGATTCTTGAAGGAACTTGTAATGCCGTAAGTTAAGGCTCCATGAACAATAGCTCTTATGCTCAAAAATTGTGCTTGGAGTGCCGGGTCACCTTCATGAGGCTTAAGACAAGGCAAATTGGTCATGAAATTTTGAGGGGCTTAAAAATGATGAAAATGACATAATTTAATAATTTAGCAAAAGCAATAAAATATTTTAGGTCAAAATGTAGTGGGCCATAGGCTCAAATTAACTTAGGCCAAGAAAGACCCGAGATCTACTTAGATAGAACCAAAAATACCATACCCTAAAGGTCAAATATTCACTTAAGACCATTGGTGATGGAATTTTTTAAATTTTGACTTAAAACTAGCTCAAACTTGAATCACATTTAAACCATATGTGTATGACAATTTGAAATGGCAATTTAGGCCAATTATAATGGCATTATGAGATTGATAAGATGACATGATAAATTGCCATTAATGGCAAGTTCATTAGCATGAAAAGATGCCTAGTGAATTAAGGCTATGAGCCCATAACTATGTACGAATTTGAGAAAATGACCTATAACTGTCTATGAAAAATTACTTAATAACTTATAAATTGGAAATGGTTTTGGACTTGGACACAATTAGACATAAGATAATGTCCTAAAATAGACTTAAAGTAGACTTACATATTCCTAAGGAAGTAACCTAAATTGGCTTAGAAAAATAGACATGTAACTATCCAATAGGACAAAAAATGACCTGCAATTGCCTAGGTGAAATTTTGACTATCAAAATAAATTCATAACTGATTGACAATCAAACTTAAATATTATAAGATAATGATCAGTAAATACATAGGTAGAAAATAAGGTTAGATGGCCTATTAGTGAGACACCTACTAGAGGGGTTGACTTGTTAACTTAGGATTTGCAACTGCTAAATTATTGATAATGGTTTTCTTGACATTGGGAGTTCTATAGACTAATTCCTGCTATCCTTTAGACATTTTTAATGGTGATATTGGATATTGGGAGGTTTATGAATTGATCCCTGCTATCTCTTATTTGGTATTGGGAGGTTAAAGTGAACTAATCCTTGCTATTAGACTATGCCGGTGCAGTGGTTAAGGTCTAAAATATGGGCCACTGCACAACTTTTTAATTCCCTTTTGGTCTAGTGTCTTCAAGTGTAGTCAATCCAGTTAGGCCTATTAAATTATATTAAATTAATATGCAAGCCTGATTACTGTGAAATCACTTAATGATTAAATTGATTGAAGATTATATAGTGGCATAATTATAATTAAATTAATCAGGAGACTCGTTAATTAGAATTAATGTCACTTGCATGAATTTAATTTATGTATTGCATATATATACTTATAGCTTATGATTAAATCTGAGTACCTGCATATGACATTTTTTAATACATTAGACTGACCACTAAGTTTTATACTCACGTACTACTATTTTGGTGTATGGGTTACAAAAATAAATAGTCAAGCTTTAAAGATCATGCAGTGTAGCAGCACAGACTGTGAAAGGTACATAAATGTCCTTTTTGTTTTGTTAGTAAGCACCTATGTAAACATTGTAGGTTATGGGTTTAGCATGCTTAGAAGCAACTATTGTTTATATATATTAATATAGTAGGTCTGATGTATATAAACAGGTTGTTTATCTAAATGGCTTATTTTTATGGTTTTTTGATAATTATGGGACTAAGGCCCTCTGTGATTGTGATATGTTTGTTGATGTGCGATGAGGTTACTGAAGGGACTAGAAAGGTTTAAAAGAAGGAGTTAGATTGATATTTATATTAAAAGTGCTTTTACATGTGAAAAAAATTTTAAAATGTCACTCGAGTAATCATTATGCTACCTAATTTTTTTGTAAATATGCTAGGTGTCTATCAAATGGTTTTCTAAGCCTGTTATACCTCATATGAGAATGATTAAGGGATAAATTGAGAGGTTAAGCAATATCTGATAAAGTTATTAAATAGTCTATAAGTGTTAAATAGTGTAGACCTAGAGCAATTTTAAGATGGGTGACCTATTAGGAAGTGCATATCCTGTCAAGTTTTTGTGGAAGTCTAGTAAGGGGTCACATATTGGATGGTATCATTGCATAATTTATATGTTCCTAGGTGTCTTACATGAGTGCTAGTGTCTAGGGTTGCTTTTTTCCAAATTGCTACACTGTTAAGATGCAGATATGTCTTATTTCTTTTATTGTTGATCAAGATGAGTGATTAGATATCGGAAGATTAGAGAGAGGAAGTGGCTAGTTATGCCCCTACAATAGTTCCAGGGGGAGTTGGGAGTGTAGCCCTATCAGAACCGAGTGATGCGACCTAACAACAACAATAATCACAGGCATAACCACAAACATGAGAAATCCCAATATTGTTACAGTAGATAGTGATCTACTTCGACATACTACAACTGCTATTCCACCTTCTCCACCAGCTTTAATACCTCTTTCACCTTAAGCTTTTTTATAGAGGACCCCTTTAAAGAGGATTAAAAAGATGGGAGGTGCAGACTTTTTAGGTACAAAAGAGGATGATGCAGCTCAAGTAGAGTACTAGTTAGAGAGAATCTTTTAGTGGGATATTATAAAAAGAGGAAGGTAGTAGTAGATCTCACTTTGGAGTTTTTCTTAAAAGAGTTTAGAAAAAGATACATTCCAAACTCATATAAAGATAAGAAGAGGCAGGAGTTTTTAGATCTAAGATAGGGTAGGAGAATAGTATCAAAGTATAAAAAGGATGTCACTAGATTGATAAGATATGTTGAGGAGTTTATTCCTAATGAAAAAGTGAAATGTAAGAGATTTTTGTAAGGTTTAAATATGGAATTGAGAATATAGATAGCTAACTTGATAGTTACGAACTTTGTAGTATCAATAGTATCTACATATAATATGGAAGAAATGGTATAAGAAAAGAGGGATTACTTTCAGAGGAAGAGATAATTCACTACTAGGCAGTCTAGTATAGCCCTAGGTAGCCGTAAGAGACAAAAAAAAGGCACAATTATAGCCTTAATTAGTGCACTAGGCACAAAGGCAGACTCAATCCTAGAGGTCTAGGCAAGCTTTTACAGTTGGACCTCAACCATCTTTATGAGCCTTTAGTCTCTAAGGCTAGCTATTAACAAGAATGGCCCCCCGACTTGAAATACTTGTAATAAGAGACACTAGGGGCAATGTTAGTTGAGCAAAAAGGGAGAGTGCTTTACTTGTGGTGCCTGGGATCATTACTAGAGAGAGTTTCCTTAGAGACAGCCAAAGGGTGCCCATACATTGGCATTTATAGCAACACCTTAGGGTAGGGAATAGAGTTAAGGAAGAGGGAATCGGCTTAGTGCTAGTTAGAGAACAAGATTAAAAGCTTATGTCTTTACCAACCAATATGCTATCAAGGCCTATGAAAAAGCAGTAGCCTTAGATGTCATTACTAGTACTTCTTATTTATTTCATGTTCTTATTTTGGCATTGATAGATCCATGATCTACATATTCTTATGTTTGCACTACATAAGCACATGATAAAGGATTGAAATAAGAGCATGTAAACATAAACATTCTAGTCAGTAATCTTATAGGGCAGAGTGTGACTATGAACTGCATGTATAAGAATATCCCTTAGTAATTCATAAATGTATGTTTCTTATTGATTTGATTAAATTACCCTTCCATGAATTTGATGTGATCTTAGGAATGGATTGGTTATCTTAACATCAGGCTGTAGTGGATTGTAAAAATAAGAAGCTAACCCTCCAGACTACAGAGGGATAGGTAGTGACATTTTTGGGTGAGACAAGCCTTTTGGATAATCTCATTTTAGCTATTATAGCAAGAAAACTTATCCGTAAAGGGTGTGAAGCCTACCTAATACATGTCATTGACACCAATACTTCCACTCTAAACCTTGAATAGATCCTAATAGTTTTTGAATTCCCTAATGTGTTTCGTATTAAGTTGCCAAGGTTACCTCCATAGAGAGATCTTGATTCTTAAATTGAGGTGTATCTTGGTACAACTCATGTGTCCCTTACCCCTTATTGAATGGCACCTACTAAGTTGAAAGAATTGAAAGTGCAATTACAAGATCTGTTAGGCAAGGGGTTTATTATACCCATTACTTCACCCTAGGGAGGCCCTATTTTTTTGTGAAAAAGAAATATGGGTCACTTCGGTTGTGTATTAACCACGAACAACTGAATAAAGTGACAATGAAGAATAAATATCCTTTGCCCAGAATAGATGATCTTTTTTATCAGCTAAGAGGTGTAGGTGTATTTTCCATGATTGATTTGAGATTTAGGTATCACCAGCTAAGAATCAAGAAAGTTGACATTCCAAAAACTGCTTTCAAGACTTGATATTGGCTTTATGAGTTCCTAGTGATGCCATTTAGGCTCACCAATGCCCCAATAACTTTTATAGACTTAATGAAAAGAGTGTTCTAACCATACTTAGAT
>CANXYI010211771.1:0-12657 GCA_948208565.1 Hura crepitans
CGCTATTTTTGGGTCTATCGGGCTCATCCCAAGTCAATCCTGGCCCAAAAAATTTTTATTACACAGATGCATTCCTTACTACTTAATTTAAATTATTGGTTCTACTAAATTTTTAAATTTCAACTTTTTCATCAACTTAAAAGCTCTTCAAAATTTCATGACCAGTGCCCCTGCCTCGATCTACATGTAAGTGACTTGGTAACCTAGGCACACTTCCCGGAACTTAACACTATTCATGAAGCCTCAAATCATAGGCGTTACATTTCTTCCCCTCTTAAATAAATTTTGTCCTCAAAATTACCTTAAGCAAATAACTGTGGATATTAGGCTTTCATCAGCTCTTCTGGCTCCCAAGTAGCCTCTTCTGCATTGTGAAGCCTTCATAGCACCTTAACTAGTGGTATGGATTTATTTCTTAATTATTTCAGCTCTCGAGTCAAAATTTGGACTAGTTCCTCTTCATAACTTAAATCAGGCTGCACCTCGATATCCAACATCAGAATCACATGTGAAAGATCTGACCTATACCTCCTGAGCATAAAAACATGGAATACATCATGAATTTGCTTTAACTCAAGTGGTAATGCTAGCCTATATGCTAGAAGTCTAACCTTCTTGGTAATCTCATATGGCCCAATAATCCTGGGACTCAATTTCTCCTTTTTACCAAACCTCAATATTTTCTTCTAAGGAGAAACCTTTAGGAATACTTTATCACCTATTACATATTCAATGTCTTTCCACTTTAGGTCAGCATATGATTTTTGTCTGTTAACTACTGCTTTCAGCCTTTCTCTGACTATTCTTACTTTCTTTTTAGCATCTCAAATCAATTCAACACCAACAATTTTACTTTCCCTAACCTCACTCCTATATAAGGGAGTTCTACATCGTCTGCCATATAGTGCCTCATATAGTGCCATTCCCAAACTAGATTGGTAGCTATTATTATAGGCAAACTCTGCCAAAGATAAGTATTAACTCCAGCTACCCCTAAGCTCAATAGTATAGCCTTGTAGCATATCTTCTAGTATCTGTATCACTTTCTTTGATTATCCATCAGTCTGAGGATGAAATACTATGTTGTAAGCTAGTCTGGTACCTAATGCCTCCTATAACTTCTTCTAGAATCTAGAAGTAAAAAAAGGATCTCTATCAGAAATGATAGTCACTAGCACACCATGTAATCTAACTATCTTATCCATATACAGTTTAGCTAATCTTTCTAAGGAGCAATCTATTCTGACAGGATAAAATGTGTTATCTTAGTTAATCTATCCACTATTGTCCATATAACATCACACTTGCTTCTAGTCATAGATAAACCTATCACAAAATCCATAGTTACTTTCTCCTATTTCCATTTTGGTATTGATATAGGATGTAGCAAGGTAGAAGGAACTTGATGCTCAGCTTTTACTTGCTGACATGTCAAACACCTAGCAACATATTTTGCTACATCTTTCTTTATACTAGGCCACTAATACTGGGATTTCAAATCTAAATACATTGTTATGCTCCTTGGGTCCATAGAATAAGGAGCTTTATATGCCTCTTTAAGTATATATAATCTCAAGTCATCTGTAATAGGTACACATAACCTATTCTAATAGTATAGATACCTATCCTTTATTAACTCAAACCTTGTGGCCTTTCCCTCTTTAGCTTTGCTAGTTATCTGAACCATCTGATCATCTTTTATAGAATTTTCTTTGATTTGTTGCCTAAAATCTAGCCTCACTTGCAACTCAGCCAATATAACATCTTCTAAAGTATATTATAACTTGACATGTATAGCTTTCTAAGTCACCATAAATTTCCTGCTTAAGGCATCAGCCACCACGTTTGCTTTTCTTGGATGATAATTAATGATGCAATCATAATCTTTAATTAATTCTAACCACCTTCTCTATCTCAGGTTTAGTTCTTTCTATGTAAGGAGGTATTTCAAGCTTTTATGATCTATATATATATAACACTTCTCACCATATAGATAGTGCCTCTAGATTTTCAAAGCTAACACAATAGTAGCTAGCTCTAAATCATGTGTGGGATAATTTCTCTTGTGTGACTTTAATTGCCTTAAAGCATAAGCCACTACTTTTCCATCTTGCATCACTACACAACCTAAGCCATTCAGTGATGCATCACTATATATCACAAAGTCCCTACCGACCTTGTTTAGGTTGAATTAGGATAAGAGCCTTTATGAATATCTATTTCAACTTATCAAAATTGGCTTGGCATTAATCATCCCACACAAATTTTACATTCTTTCTTATTAGTCTGGTCAAAAGAGTGGCAATGATGGAGAATCCTTTTACAAATCTCCTATAATACCCAGCTAACCCTAGAAAACTTCTCACCTCTATAACATTTCTAAGTGGTTCCCATTCTAGCACTACTTTCACTTTACTGGGATTAACTTTAATTCCCTCAACTAAAACTATGTAGCCTAAAAAAGCAACTTCCCTTAGCCAAAACTCACACTTACTAAGTTTGGCATACAACTGTCTCTCTCTTAGGGTTTGCAACACCACTCAGAGATGTTGTTCATGCTCTTCCTAGCTTTTAAAATACTCGAGGATATCATTTATGAATACCACTATTAACTGATCTAGATAAGGCTGGAAAACCCTATTCATGAGATCCATGAAAGTTGTTGGAGCATTGGTGAGCTCCAATGGCATCACCAAAAACTCATAGTGCCTGTACCAAGTTTTAAAAGCAGTTTTAGGTATGGTAGCCTCCTTAATCCTCAGCTGATGGTATCTAGATCTCAAGTCAATCTTAGAAAATACACCTGCCCCTCTCGATTGATCAAAGAGGTCATCTATTCTAGACAGTAGATACTTATTCTTCATAGTCATTCTGTTCAGCTGCCTATAATCAATACATAAGCTAAGCGACCCATCTTTCTTCTTTATAAATAGCACAGGTGCTCCTCAAGGCTATACACTAGGTTAGTTAAAACCTTTATCTAACAGTTCTTGCAACTATACCTTTAGTTCTTTTAACTCAACAGGTGTTATTCTATAAAGAGCAATAGATATTGGAGCTGTACTAAGATATACCTTAATCTCAAAATCAAGCTCTCTCTGAGGTGGTAAACTTGGTAACTCTTCAAGAAAGACATCAGGGAATTTAGATACAATAAGAATGTTCTCAAGCTTAGAGTTGGAAACATTCATGTCAACAATATAGGCTAAGTATGCCTCACAACCTTTCTAAAGGAGTTTTTGTTCCTTAACAGCAGAAATGATATTATTCAATAAATGTCCCCTAGTGTCTACTCTCATTATCAGTCCCTTTGCAGTCTGAAGGATCAGTTTCTTATGTCTATAGCCAATGAAGGCTTAATGTCATTCCTAAAATCACATCAAATTAATTAAAAGGTAATTCAATCAAGTCAACTGAGAAACTATATCCCTAAATCACTATAGGACATTATTTATATATCTTGTTCACAGTAACACTTTGTCCTATAAGATTGCTAACTCTAATGTCAACATCAACATTCTAAGGTTCTAATCCCTTATTCTATGTTTGTTTAGTGCATACATATGAATAGGTAGAACTAAGATTAATTAAAGCTAAAACTAGAACATTAAATAAATAAAATGTACCAGTAATAACATCGTGGGCTATAGCCTTTTCTCTAGCTCTCATAGAAAAATGCCTCACTGGAGCACAAGCTTCTGATCTAGTACCCTGGCTAGCACTAGGTTGCTCACCCCTATTCTACCTTTATCCTCTATTCTATGGCTCAACATTAGAAGTCTGTATCTGATTACCCACTATTGGTCTCTGAGGACAATCTTTTCTGTATTGATCTCTAAAACCACATTGGAAACATTCCCCATATCAACCTATTCTACGCTGCCCCCAATGCCTTCTCTAACAAGTGGCACATGTGGGAGGTCCACTTCTATTACCCCATATACTCGAAGTACTAGTAGCCTAAAGAGACAATTGATGTCTAATAGTTAAAGCTTGTTCTAACCTCTAAGTCCATGCCAGTCTCGACCCCAGGTATTTTGTTTGATACTAGGACCTAGGTTGAGATTGTGTCCGTGACTGATCCTCTCTCTCCTTCTTCCCATCTCCTAATACTGCAATAGGCTATCCCATAATAAATTGACTCTTTCTCTAGATGAGGTCCCTCTCTTCTTGTACCATTTCTTCCATATCGTATGCTGCTGATACTAATACAATGAAATCCCTCTCCCTAATACTGGACATATGCATCCTTAGTTCTACATTCAATTATGGTAAAAATCTTTTGCATTTCTCTACCTCATTAGGAATGAACTCTTTAGCATACTTCAAGAGTCTAGTAAAATCCTTTTCATATTTTGACACTGTTCTTTTTCCTTGCTTCAAATCTATGAATTCTTGTCCCTTTTATCCTTATGGGTGTCAGGTATATATCTCTTCCTGAACTCCTTCAGGAAAAATTCCCAGGTTAACATTGCTAGTGTTTTTCTTCTCTTAATAGTATTCCACCAATTGTTAGCTTCTTCCTATAGAAGATAAGTAGCACACTATAGATTCTTAGACTCAGTACAATTTAACTGCTCCAGAACTCTAAAGGTCTTTTCTAGCCAATACTTAGCTTTGGCAGCATCATCCTCTCTTCTCTTAGAAAATCAATACCTCCTATCTTCCTTAACCTCTCTAACGGAGTCTTTTATGAGGGAGCTAGTGGTAGAGGTGGTATTGGTACTAGAGGAGGTAGAGATGGAGCGGCAGTAGTAGTGGAAGTTTGTCAGACAAAATTTACTATATGTTGTAATAAGGCAGGTGATTCTTTAACTTACTATTGACCAGGCCTTAGTGGCTGAGGCTGCTATGTAGCATAATTAGGTTAAGGTATAGATACATTGCCTGCCTTTTTAATTGTAGTTGGTATAAAACTAGCCACCTCTTCAGGCCCTCCTTTGAGCACTGAATTAGCCATGTGCTTACTGCAAAAGAATAACTTATCAACCTCAAAGAACATAATAGTTCAAAGGAGTTGGAAACTTAAACATTTGATATCCATGTACTCTACCAAGGAACATAGATCCTAGGCTTTGATACCACAAAATGTGACACTCTCTACTGGATTCCTTAGGAAAACCTATAGGTGATGCATAAACTCCTAGGTCACCGATCCTACTATTAGCCTCTAGCACTATTAATTTAACTTTTATTACTTACATCAATTTAACATACTTTGTTTCCAAATTCACTACTCCTTAGTTTTATATCTCATTCAAGGTGTAATCATACAAAGAATGCCAATTACTGGGTAATTATGGGTCATTCCCAAAAATTTTAGATATTTCGGCAGTATAACGACTGTCCGAGTTCATATCAAAAGATTTTAAAACCTATTTAAATACTTTTATAATCATTTCATAACTCCTAGACCCATATGGTCCCCCATTCTCAACCTAACATTAATAACTATCATAGAGCAAACACAGGCCTCAGGACACAGATAAAAGTATACACACATAGAGCCTCAGGCTCATATTATCAACAGGCGTAATTTCTAAACATATATTCACAAGGGAACATATAGAGCTATTTTATTTACATCAACATTTTAAGCTTACTTATATACATCACATATATAGAGCTTAAATACATATTTCTACCTACTTCCCACCTAAGTACGTGGATATCAAAATTGTACAACATTTACTTTATATTCCTTCACTGGTATCCTTTAAACTCTTATTGACATGCTTCACGAAATAGGATTCCACTCTTGAGTTCCTACATACAAAAATAGGTACGCTAAGTATACGAGATACTCAGTGGTGGATTTAAAGCACTTAAATCATGGCATTACATCTTTTCGTACATATGTAGTCTAATAATTAGGTTTACCTTAGTATTTGATTCAATTTATATAAGATGGTGCCAAATTACTAAAATACCCCTAAGGCATTTATATGTCATGAAACAACCTTTCTGACTCACATAACTTATTTAGAGTAGTAATTAATATTCATAGCATGTATACTTTACATTAATCCATTTATTTAACAACATATGGGCAAAATGACCAAAGTACCCTTTATTCCATATTTCGGCAATTACTTAGAAAATATTATCCAATTATGCTTAATTGTACTTTCATAACCATTATTATTATTCACTTAATTTAATTCACTAGTCAGACTAGGAAGACGACACTTAAAAAGACTAGATCTAGAGGGAAAATGAATTATTATAGTGGTCCCCATTTTGGACCTATGTCGTTGCACCAACATATATGCCATAATGGAGATCAACCTATAGCCTCTCCAGACACAATTAAGTAATATCTATGTGAAATAATAGAGATTAACCTATAGGCCTCCCTAACCACGAATAAATATCATCAGAAATTTGGCATAATGGAGATTAGATCATAAGCCTTCCTAGCCATAAATAATATCTCAACATCTAGGTGATATAATAGAGATAAGCCCATAGGCCTCTCCAGCCACCAATAAAATATACTACCTGAACATTAGACAACTAGCAGTTGTAAATACCCTAAGTTAATCGGTCAACCCATCCAGTGGGTGTCTAACTAATGGGCCAAGTAGCTTACTTTAAGTCCATTTTATTAACCAAAAGTGTTCTTATAATATTTAAGTTTCAATAATAGACAGTTATAAATTTTATCACACAACTTAATTTTCAGCCAGTTTGGTCTAGCCACATTTTGGCTCTACTAGGTTAAAATCCCAAATTGATATTAAGTTCTGATATTATCAATATCTAATATGTAATATGTTATAATTTGTCATAGCATTAATTCTCAAGAAATTAACACTTTGTGTCAAGTGACATTTTTTGTTCAGGTAATGTTCAACTGAACATTTACAATTTATTTCGACCACTTTTAAAGGCAAATTCTGGGACTATTTTAGGTCCAATTTTAGTCTAGTTTTCAACATCTTTTTAAGCACATTCATAAGCCCAAAGCCAATCATATCGAGGTCACTTCAAAGGCTAAATAGTAGGCATAATTGCCATTCATTCATATATCTCAAATCTAGCCCCAAAGGCACAAGTAAATGTTCAATTTTTAGAGTGAAATTTAGGCTCCTTTTTAAGCCATTATTCTAAGCCATCAACATAGGTTTTCATTCTATGTTTTTAGTCATTTAAAGGCACATTCTCAAGGTATATTCAAAATATTATTATGCCATATGCATTAGACAATTCAAGGTTATTATAAGCCAATTATCTAGCCATTATAATTCACTTGCTTAACCTTTCAATAAGCTTAAATTTCATGGCATAATGCCATTAACATGCTCTCGATTACCAAAGGAAAATAACATGTAATTCCATTCCTTTTTCACATTAGATTGATATTAATCCATATATGTATGCCACAAAACAATTGTACACATACACACCTAATTTCTAGCCAATTTTCATAGGTTACAAAGCATCACCCATAAAACTCACACATGGTAGCTCTTGGGTACAAACATAAAAGCTACAATAAATGGTGTTTTCCATTCACAATTGCCATAATTCTTACTCTAGCATACCAAGAGATCATTCTAGTTATTATACATCCAAGCCAAGCATCAATAACCATCAAAATCTGTAGGCAAATAGAGCTAAACTTTTAAGTTCTTTGAATCATGTCGCCCTAATTCACTAAGTCCTCACTTAATCAACATTCCCATTAAAGAAATTATTCAAAATTGCAACCTATTAGCTATCCTAAATTATTGTTCATTACTTTAGCCACCTCATTGCATGAAAGAAAGGCTTGAAGTTTACTTACAAGTGATAGAAGTCCCTTAATTCTATAAGAATCCCAAGCTATCTAGCTTCCACAGTGACATCCCTCTCTTTTTGTGGACATCAAGCTACCCTCTAATTGCGACAAACACCTCACACACATAATCATATAGGTGTTAGACATGTTCTAGCATCTAATGGTAGCCAAAAAACCAAAGGGAAAGAGGAGAAATAATCATGAACACACCTCAAGGTCACTATTTTGGACTGTCCAAACTAATAAACTTTGATAATTTTTATCTCCCAATTCAGAAGTCATTTTTCCTTAATTCTTTTTTGTCATGGTGCCTAACAAAAAATAATTGAATTTAGCAACTGGAATCACTAGTTTTGGAGAAGAGATGAAAAAGTTATTACCAAATCTCTTCTCCCCTAGCATCAACAACATTAAGGAAAAGAAAGAAAGAGACTTTTCTTTATTTCAAGTGGAAATCCACTTGCCAAGTGAGGTTTGCCACTTGGCTAGTCTCCTTAGCAATTTGGCATGAGGTGGGTCCCAATTTGACATGTTAAGAGTGGTCCCAAAAGTCCCAAACCATCTCAATTTTTTGGAAAACTTAAATAATTCATAGTAATTCACTGTAACCTTAGAAAATTATGTTGTATATTTTTAAATACCTATTTTAATCTCCTCTATCCACTCATAAATTTTTATGGCTAGATTCCATCAATAAGATAGTTTACAGACTGCCTCCACTTACATGCCAACCTTGAAAATTTTAAGAATTTGCAAATGACCTCGAAATCCAAAAATTCTTTCACCAGTGGATCCAGTGGAAATTTTTAGCTTAAGGGTTCACTATTTTTATGTCCATTCGAGCACATCCTAGGTCCATCCTAGCTTGAAAATTTTTTATTGCACAAATGTATTCCTTACTGGTTAAAATGAATTATTGGTTCTACTAAATTTTTAAATTTTAACTTTTTCATCAACTTAAAGCCCCTCAAAGTTTCATGACTAGTGCCACTACCTTAGTCCATGTGCAAGTGACTTAACAACCCAGGCACACTTCTCGAACCCTATGGCTCTATTCATAAAGCCTTAAATCACAGGCATTACAAATAAATAATTTTTAAAATTGCTTAGAATTTTTGTAAACTTTATGATTTGATACTCAAAATTCCACTAAGTTTAATGGCGTTAGAATTAGATTTTTTTGAGGTCATGAAGTATTTTCTTTAAAATTTGTGGAGCCTAAATGACATTTTAATACAGTTTCTTTTGAGTTTTGAGCCCTAATTTTTATAACAATTAGATACTTAATTCATCTATTTTTTAGAAGTGGAATGAACAAAAATAGAGTTAAAATGAGAAAGAAAAAAATTGTTGAACATCATAAAAAAGTATTTTTTTAACTATAAAAAGGCATTTGATCTTTAACTTTTTGGTCAAAGATCAAACACCACGCTCACCCTTTCTCTCAAAGAAAACTTAACAACCTTTAGTGAGAAATTCTCCACTTTTCTTCACTTCATTCTCATTTTTCCAAGCTAAAACCATTAATTTTATCATAGCAAATAAGTCTACTAAGGTTCTAGACACTATATTAGGTAGTTTTGCAAAGAAAAATGGATTAATTTTCACATTTTCAAGTCGGGTGGATAGTGCTCATTTTTTTATCAGGTAAGATTTTCTAGAAATCGATATTTTTTCCATGTTAAGTAAGTGCCCAAGATTCAAAAAATGTATTTGTTTGAATTCTTTAGTTATCGTATGAATTTTTATGATTTCTCTGAAATTGAATCTGTAATAGGCAATTATCGAAATGAAGCGAGGATGAGATAAAGGAAAATCAAAAGTGTGAACAGTCCTCGGGATCGCATTGCGATCATTTTGGTAAATGAAATCAACTTAAATTGTGAATAATTAATAATGCCTTAATTTTCCATAAAGTTGATTAGGTGTTTTTAATATGATAATCTTATAAAAGATCATGTTAATGATATGTATGATATAAAATGAATATGTGTAATGTGTGAATAAGTAAGGTATAAATGAAATAGTGGAATTGCTAGACTGGCTGAATGGCTATTTAATGGTCTTTTTCATGTATGTGTTAATTAATGAACACATATGATATGGATTGATGTTAAATTGATGTAAATTGATTTTTAATTTATATAAATGAGGAAATTTGAAATGTATGATGTTATCAAATTGAGTGGCTAAATGGCCATTTGAAGAATTTATGTATAATTCATGAATTTAAATGCACTTAAAGAAGATGTTAAATTAGAGGATATTTATAACTTGAGTGGTTTTATAAATATGTTAAAGCTGAACTTATTTGGTCGTAAGTATGCATAATTAAGGAGTTGAAATTGGTAATGCCATATTATGATGTACATGATTATAAATAAATGGCAATTATGTAAATTATTTGATATGGTCAATTATTGGCAATTATGTAAGTAAAAGCCATTCTTAATCTATTTAATTTGATGAAATTAAAAGAAAGATGCTAGAATGCCTATATTCTTAAAAACCTAGATGGGTAGGTTAACTAATCAACTAGGCATATGTTAGCATCTATTAGGGCACTATGGTGTTATTTCATGTTTTAGTCTATAGGTCCACCTTCAGTCTAACCTAAAGACATCTTCATGTTTAATCTTCAAATCCATATTGGTAGATGAACTTTAGGTTCATAAATGGTTGTAATAGCCATCATGTTATGTTATGTTTGATATTCAGATCCACGTTGGTTAATGGACCTTCAAGTTTATAGATGACATACTAAGCGTCCACCCCTATTATCCATAGGATATGTGTTTTTATATTATTGGCAAAGTAAAATGCTAATTAAAAATTTAATCAAAAGTACATTATCTATTAATTTTGATAACATTTATATTTTATAGAGAATTATAATGAAATATTCTTTTTGTTGAATAAATGATTAAATTTATATTGATAGGCATGTTGATGTTAAATAATGTGATGATATGAATTTATGCCATTACACATACATAATGTATGGTTATGTCCTATTTTAGGCTTCCTGAATTGTACATTTTATGTTTAATATTAATCTTATGTGATTGGTAAATTAATGTGGCATAAGGCATTATTTAAATCGATTTCACCACTAAGTGAAATGCTTAGTACATCTTTTATTTACAATGTGTAGGTTAAAAAAACAAGTAAGCTTGAGCCTTGAAACATCAAGGCAAAAGTGAAAAGCCAATATTTTAGTATCTTTTCAATGTACGTGATTATGTTACGCAATGTATACATATAGAAGGCACTCTTAGAATTTATTTAAATATTTGAGGCCCTAAATTGTAATGTTTGTAAAATTTAAGTTCTATATGAATTGTAATCCTATTTTAAACTATTTTGAATGATTAATGCATGCTTGACATCTCTTCCTGAGGTTGAGACTGTTATGTTGAGAATGTTGATATGATGTGATATATATATACATATATATATATATATATATATATATATATATGATGTACACAGGATCTAAGGGTATAAAATAATAACAAATAATAACAAAAATATACAACAACAAACAATATAAGAAAATATAACAATGTTTCTAATGTACCAGAATGTTTCTAATGTACTATATTAGTCTAAGTTACAGGTATAGAGCATATTTATAAAAGAAATGTAAATGCAGAATTTAAAATGCATAAATTTAAATCTAAAAACTTAAATATAGTAATTTAAAAGTAAAATCTAAATGTAGAAAATAAAATACTTACTTTAAAACAAATTTTAATTTTTTAAAGTTCAAATATGTTTTATTCCAAAAGCTTAGGTAAATATATAGAAGATATTTGAGAGATAGGTTCTTTGGCTATAAGCTATTACAAGGTTGCTCAGCACATGAGCTCTTAAAGACTTTTAAACCAAAGAAAAGGGATGATTTCCAACTAAGGGCTATCCCCCCTTTTATAATAAGGAAAGATGGCAACATTGTAATTTTATAAATAGTAGAGAATCTAGACAGAAGCTTTTCCTTACCTTTGCTGATGACATTTTTGTCTTCGTTGAAGAGGTTTAAGGAAGCCTATCTTTTACTGTATATAAGTAGTAACTTGTTGGCTATTATTTTTGTTAGGAGAAAAAAATACTCTTTTTTTTTAGACTAGGCTAAGCCCATTTTACAAACTTGTTACAAACAAGTTAGGTGTAAGCCCAATTTTAAAGAAAAGATATAATTAGAGGGAAGATGCTAAAATAGTCATCTTCATTTTCATCCCCAATGTAGTTGCAATCGTTTTCTTTATCTTTCAAGTTGATAAAGGGTTTTGAATGGCTTTCTGAAGGGGTTTTACTTGACAAAGCTTGACTTTACAATAACTATAGCATAATTGTAAACTATTCTTCTTCAGTTTTAGTTATAGCAAGTTGGGCTAAGGCTATTGACTTCTAGGCCATGATCTAATTTTGGGCAGGGTCCAGGCTTAATAGGCCTTTTGATTTGAGCTATTTGCTAACTATATGTTTTTTTATATTTGTTGGAATGTTGAACTTATTCCACCATTTTACTTTAAATTTTCATACCAAAATGATTTCATTCTTCTTCTGGGTGATATCAAAATACCACTGGCAAATCTAAGAAAGGAAAAAGTTTAAGGAAAAAAATAAATAGATAAGAGAACCTTTTCTCTTTATTTAAGGGTTTATACATGGCTTTAAATAGGTTGTATCTTTCATGAATTTTGAATTCAAGGATTTGAGGCATGGACCCAAAATTGGTACACTATTGGATGAACTAAAAAGGAATTTTATTGAAATTATTCTTGGTTTTTAAGTAAATGAGCGAAGAATGGCTGTTTTTAGGGTTTTAAAATAAAAAGGTGTTAAACTAGGCTTACTGGTAATCCCAGTAG